>JABSTQ010004728.1:0-50054 GCA_013358835.2 Ixodes persulcatus
CCACCACTGCTAGGCTGAATCAGATAAGTGTCCCACTTGCCGAGCTTGAAGTACAGTCGTGATCTATACGAAGGTGAACAAGCAATCGTCGACTGCACAGTATTGGGAGCATCATGCAGCAGCTGACTTGCTCTCCTTTTCAAATGCCTTGCCAAACAAGTGTGGTAAGTCGTCTCATAAGGAGAGAACGTCACCACGGACAGCACTGAGCAGTTGATACTCACCTGTTTACCTTCATATGGATGAAGTCTCTACCTGGCCGAAGTAGCCAGTGTGTGCGCAGCACAAATTGCTGCATTGAAATCTCAAGAGGATGGAAGTTCAGAACAGGTTTGGTAAGGTTTCACATTGCAAGTATGCCCATGCAAATTACAATTTCTAAAACATAAAAATGCGTTTGAAATTGTCACCAGGACAAGCTGCTCTTACACAGCTGTATATATAAGGCAGCTTATTATCAACAACCTTTGCAGACTGCCATGGACCTATCCTCGGCCTAGTCGATGCTAGCTTCTGTTCAGCGAGGGCTGCACTGAGTAGAAAGGTGAAAAATGTGCTGTAGATTATTTGAAACAAACAAACAAAACCAATCCTAGCATGCAAAACTCGCTAGAGGCACTGACAAATAAAAATCAGAGGTTGGGTCAATTATGTTAACGCAATATACTTCAAATGCATACCATTAGTGCTGGCAAGATATTTGCTGACTTCAATCTAGATAAGCTTGTAAATTTACATTCCTAATAACAAATAACTTAAAAGCTGAAATATATTTCGATGGAACTACAAAAACCGAAGACTAGCTCTGCAAATATGGGGCTATCTAGTACACCATAGATGAGTAGAATCAGATTACAGCATCCCCCTTACAAAGACTGAAGCAAAACAAGTATAGAGTCTGCCACGCCACTACAACAGAAACGATGGTATTGTGATCTCATGGAGATCAGAGTTCGGAACAAGTGTGACAGGGTTTGGCACGACAACTATGCTAATGTCATTATTCATTTTTTGTATATTTACGGTGCCTGTGCAGGGAAACAATCACACACCAGATTCTCAGAAAGACAAACACACGCGCTGAACTTATAACTCTTGTGTATTCGACAACTTCATTCTTCACTTCAACGTTTGGATTGACTTTCCAGAACGTGATAAGCAGAAGAAATAGCACAAAATACAAGGAAAAAAGCGAAAGACAAGACAAAATAAGAGGAAAAGACAAAGGAAAAAACGAAAAAAGCAAACCCTTACATTTTGACGGCTTGAAGCTGAGCTAGTTGGTTAATGCTTTTTAATGTTTGTTAAAGTTTGTTCGTCTCTGTGTGTTTGTCCTTAAAACGTTCAGCTGGCACATTTACAAACCCTTACAATTCATCCCTCTCCCTCACCGCTATCGTTTAGATAGAAATTGGAGCTCTTTGGTCGACAGCGCTATAGGACTACTTACACACTTGTCCTTCTGATGCCCTATTCTTTGTGGTTTCATTATTTTTCTTCTCAGTGGGTCTCAAGTCCTCCCTATTACGGAACAATTTTCAAACTGTGCTACGCAACTACAATCCTGGCAGTCGATTCTCAAAAGTCGAGCGACGACTCGGTGGGTATTATAAAAATGCTCCCTTAAACGATCATTCAAACATCTGCCAGTCTGGCCTACATACTCCTTACTACGCTACTTATGTAGACCAGACTAGCAGGTGTTTGAATGATCGTTTAAAGAAGCATTTTTATAACACCCACCGAGTCAGCGCTGGAAATTTGGGAACCCCCTGTCCGTATTGTGGTTTTATAGCACATTTTGAAAATTGTTTTCTAATAGCTGAGAGTCGAGATCCGTTGAAAAGAAAAATAATGAAAGCGCAAAGAATAGAGCACCTGAAGAACAAGTGTGTAAGTAGTCCTTCTATAGTGCTGTCAACCAAAAAGCTCAAATTTCTATCTTCAGGATAGCAGTGAGGGAGAGGGATGACATGTAAGGGCTTCCTATTTTCGTTTTTTTTTCTTCGCTTTTTCCTTGCATTTTGCGTTATTTTTTCTGCTTATCACGTGCTGGAAAGTGAACCCAGACGTTGAAGAGAGGAACGAAGTAGTCGAATACACGAGTTTTAAGTTCAGCACGTGTGCCTGACGTCCTGAGTATCTGGTGAGCGATTGTTTCTTAGCGCTGTCACCATAGAATATGGTTCACCAACTCGCCCAAGCATCCATTCTATCATTTATGCAACATTAAAATGACTCTGAAAGTGCGACCACCTACGGGGTGTATTCACGCAAGTCTTGCAAGTGTTGAATTGTAGGTACAGCGCCCTGGTTGTGTCCATGCGCGATATATGACCAAATACCACAGAGGCCAAAATCTCTCGGAAAACTAATGGGCGCGGTGGCAAGCGGCAAGAGTGGCACTGTTCACCACTCTCACCGTTTGTTTGTGTTTGTGTGCTGTTACTAAGAAGCGCACCAACGGGAAGGCTTCAGCCATTGTTGGGAACACTAAATAAACAAATACAAAATGCAAATTTAACACACACAGCAAGACTGGATGCAAGTAGTGAAGCACTTCTGTTGGGGTTCTGTGGAAATGTCTTCAGCGTGTAGTTGGTCAGCCACTTCAAAGTTGCGATGCGAAGCTCGCTGTAGATGAGCAATTTAGCCAGTGCTGTACGACTGCTAGCCTGGGGTCTTCAACCTGCACCACGCAGTAGTGATACACGACCGCATGTCGGTACAATGCTCATCCAGATCAAAATGGGCAGGGGTGGGGATTGAACCCAGGGTCCCTGGGGTTTGCAGTGCAAGCATTGGCTCCACGTGCTCCAAGTTGGTGTGTGCTAGCACAGTCGGCCACCGATCCCCCAACGCAAGGCAACGCAACACACGTCTGTTGTAAACTCAGCATTCCGCTTACGAATGAAATGTGCAATTCCCCTACAGGCTTTCATTCCACGTGCGTGGCATCAGAATCGCTAAAGGCCACCCCATAAATACAGTCTGTATTAAAAACAATCCTAGCGGCAGTAAGTTGCTATTATATTGCTCAATATATAAGCACCTTACAATGAACAGCATTGGCAGTCTTCCATGAAGCCAGGACTTCAGCAGAGGAGTCTGTCATTCTGTGTCATCTCAGGACACTCACATCAGGATGGTGAAAGTGAATGCCAATGTTTAATTAGGAAAGGCTGCAGTAAGTATAAAGATGAAAACACAGATCAGAACATATGATAAAAATATCATGGACCAACTTCAAAACAGTACACAAAAAGACAATGACAAAAAACAGGAACATGTAGGACACGGACTTGTGCACATTCACAACTCGATCTTTTGAACACCATAGAAAAGAAGTAAGAGGATCAAAGAAATCAAAAAGGCTGTGCTCGGAGAATGTGAGCTTCAGGAACCGGGGCGTAAGGCAAAGATGTCAGGTAGATTGTTTTGCAGACACTCATCAGCCTTCCCATGCAGTACGGTGGCGAGTTCATTCTGATTGAGCATCTTGAAAAATAGCACACAAGAAACAAGGAATGAAGGAGAGGAATACATACACTACATACGAGTGCAGACTCCCAACACAGATCAATTTGAAAAGAAAGAAAAAAAAGTGCGCGGAAGGAGCTTTGGCAAAAGTTTGAGCAGGTCCAAGTGGAACGTGCTAATTCACCCATATGCATAAGACTGTAAAAACGATTTCCTCGGCAGCTCAGGTAAAAGACGGACGTGCGGACACATTGGTCGCCTATACTACGAATAATAAAGGCCTCAAATAATTCTCTTGTATATTTTTTGTAGTATTTTCTAATTACTCACGTTTTTCCTAAGGATGACATACACGAGCAGTGTAAACTGTGCATAGGTAGGAGACAGTCCATCGTAGATTTTAGAGAGAGATTGAGCGGTCTTTATGTATTAGCCGTCCATCTGTTACATTAACTGACATGAAAATTATGTTTTTTTTTTAAATCTGCTCTTGCTAACAGGTAAATCAGCGCGTTCCACTTGGGCCTGTGCTCGAGCTCCGTCCGCATTCTTTATTTCTTCCTTCTCTGATTTATGCGAGTTCAGTCTGCGCTTGCATGAGGTCTACGTGTTACTCTCCCTGTCTCCTTAACGTTTTGCGAACTAATTTTCAAGGTGTTCAATTAGTACCAGCTCACCACTTTACTACAATCATGCAACAACTAAAACAATTACAACTTACACTATTCGCTAAAGGCAGTACCAAACGAAAAAAACAGGGATTGGGTGAGGTATGTCTAACCCTATATACTTGCACTGAACAAAATATAGATACCAAAAACTGGCCAGACACTACCTTAATTCAGGACATGCTTGTAAAATTCCCCAGAAGCTTGTAATTAATATTTGATAGCCTCTAAAGAAACACCAGTAGGAAGAGAATAAACGCTTCACCATTTGAAGCAGCCTGAATGTTTCTGGAGGTGTGAAATTCGTTGCACGAGTGTTGGATCAACGAAACACGTGTACAGCAAATGATCGTTAGAGCTCGACATTTCGCGAGGAATAAGTGCCGGCGTCAAAAATTATTTTGTGTGCACAAATATTTGCGATCGGAAGTGGTATGCTATGCATTAATCACCATGGGGTGAATTCATCGCAACAATAATTAAAGGCAATTCTTTTCTGATTACGAATCGCGAAAATGAAGTCGTTTGCAGACGACTGGGCGGCGGAAGCTACGGGCTTGCTTAATAAATCAATCGCTGCTTTTTGTCGGGTCCAGCTCTCCGCACGCCAGCACGGTGAGTTGCGTCGGTGATGGAGGGGCACCGCGCTCTTCTAGACATTCGAGTTTACCAGTAAACCATACGGCGGAGGGAGGCAATCAATCAACCTCCCCCCCCCCGTCTCCCTAAGAGTTCCGCGGCTACTGATGGACCTTGAGCAAGTACACAGGCTCCTCATCGGGGAAAAACGAAGACAAACAGCCTCGCATAACGCCATTCGCGCACAATTAGTAATACTGGTAAAAGCAAGCGATCTATGGACAATAACAAACCTTTTCAACGCAGGAAATAATCTAGCCCTAACAAAGAAAGAAACGAACTTACTTCGGACCCCGTGCCATGATCTTGGTTGTCGAGCAGATCTGACGTAGTTCCACGTCTCACAGAAGCTTCTGTCTTTTTTCGGAAATGTTTGAAACTAAGGCGAACTCCACGCATCACGAATAATCGGGAAATTGAACCGTTAGCCGGTCGTGAACACAGGCATTCAAACGCACACGGCCGGCAAAACGTGCGAAACATAGGCCGTTGATTCGGTGATATTGTGTTCGTATCTTCAACACTTTTGAAATAAAACGATCAACAAGCCGCTTTATAAAGCTAATAAAATATACAGTAATAATAAATTATTGCGCACGTGAATATTGGCACAGAATTATAAATAAGCCCTGAATACGTAGCAAAATATTAATACGAAACTAAAAGTACAGTGGTTCGAAACAAATTCAGCAAACATGCAACCTTCTAGAAAGTGAAACAAAGATCAATCGGGCAAGTAGCATAGTCGGTTAATGTGCTGTCCTGCTGAGCCTGTGGTTGTAGGTTTGAATCGCGGTGGGCACAATTGTTTTTATTTTTTTGTTTTAGTTTTTATTATTTTAAATATTTTTCTCAACTTTTTGTATTAGTTTCTATTATTTTATTTAGTTTTCTCACGTTTTTTAATTAGTTTTAGCATTTTTAATATTTTCTAGTTTTCGCAGTCGTTGGCACCGTGCTTTAGGGTAACAATCACACAGAAGGTGAAAGTAAGAACTGCGAGCCCAAGTTTGATTTGTTGCAATGCACAAACCGTTGCCCTATTGTTTTGCCGGGATAATTCACTCCATTCGTGCTAATTTGTGCATCAGTGTAGTAGGCAAACAGCGCAAGTCCTGTCAATGAAGAAAACAATGTAATAATAATAATGAGCATATTGCGAGCAAAATGGGAAAATGTGTAAGAGGCAAAACTGACACAGTGATTCAGCCGAAATTTTTCTTAAAGCGGTCATCTTCACCCACTATTGAAACAAAAATACCGCCATTTAAAAAAAAAGTAATTTAGCTGAGCTCATAGGCTACGTATTAAGCACATCTCTTAATTTTCTGACTTCCGGAAAGTTGTATTTAATTTTTATTCTGGTAGATCAGTGCTATCTCCTGCGTGGCGGATCAGTTTCTTTTTTATTAGGCCTATACACGTTTTTATTCCTGAGATCCAAGTACAGTGCGGATAAACAAACTAGCTTTCAGAAATGGTATCATTCGGCGTTGTAACATTTATTTTTCGTAGCGTCAAGGGCAGTGTGAACATCCACAACGCATTGCTGCTTCTCGCTTTTTGCGTTAAAAAAAAACGTTTTTATGTTCATGTTCATCTGGTACGGTATGTCATATAACATAAGCTTTCAAAGATACATTTATTGTTTGGCTATGTGAACATTTGAAACATTTCTGTTATATGATCGTAACTACCACAGAAAACAGTCAATTCCTGCCTGAAATAGCACATTTTCACACTCAATTTCACACTATCGTAGCGTCATAAGCAATAAACACATCTCTTACTTTTCTAATTTCTGGAAAGTAATGTTTATTATTGTATTTGTAACTCAAGGCGCGTGCTCAATCATGCCACGTGTTTTTTTGGCTCCTCTATATCGTTTTTATTTTTATCAGAGCCAAACACGTGCATATACCGCCGGATTAAACTCGCTTCCTGAAAAAAGTATCGTTCGGCGTTGTAAAATTATTTTTCGTGGTGTAGGCGGTCAGATTCTCAAATCCTGGACTGCAAATTTTTTTCTCCAAATTGTTTTTTCACACGTTTTCGCGATAAAACTTGTCAACCTTGCCATGCTGGGATCAAGTACGCCAGCGTCGGCAGTCATTTACGAAGGATTGATCAATGCAAACATTTCCACTCGCTATTCATGAATTGCCGCAGTTCGTCAGAATTTCAATGACTTGACAGCATAGTGAAAAAGGCAAGAGAATAAAACGATGCCAGTCAGTGAACGCAACTTCCATGACTGGGCTCGCCAGCCAGAACAGCAAAGTGCCGATGCCGGCCAGTCACTGAACTTCCATGTAAATACTGGCCATCAAAGACAGCAAAATACCGATGCCGGCCAGCAACTTTCTTGTTTTTGTTTTAAGAGCATAATTAGGTGCTAGGTCCCTAACAAAAAGGCCGTGTAGCATAATGTGTAAAATAATTTTATATTGTCACAAAAACCATGAATTGTATAGACTCTACTACAGCAAGTGTGTTGTCAAGGACACTCACATTGCATACCTATATTGATGAAAGCCCTTGAAATTGTGTGCATGTGCACCATAATAAAATGTTGAGCATGAAGGCATTAACAAGGAGACTGCAGGAAAGCTATCAAAGATACTGAAATGACACTTTCCGATTGTGCGTACATCTAGCTGTGGCATCGAGTTAGTTTTTGTTTTTGTTTGTTTTATGTGGTGAAAATTATAAAAAAAAGGTTATTTGATAGTTATCAAGAATATATTTTATGAAATAATTTAAAAATAACAATACGCAGTTTAAGCGTAATAATGAACAAGTATTGCAGAGTGCATAAAAAAAGCTAGATGGAATTAGAAGGCGATGACCTGCGCATAAATTGCCGTGATGTCGCCTTTTTGCCGCCGCGTATCAGCTCGTCTTCTGCGCTCCGAGTTCTAATCGATGCAGCCCGTATGGGATCGGGATGGATTGTTTGCAACTTGATGTTTCAACCGTATGCATGAAAGTCTTCGACATCAGACAGCTGATCTGATTTTCTTTTGAACAAGATATGGCAAAGTATGATTTGTGCAAAGTGGATATTTTCAGTCTAGACTTCCTCCAATTTGCCTTTGAACCGAATTTGGCAAGGGATGGTTCGTTCGAACTGCTTATTGTGTGTCTGGAATTTCTTCAATTGTACTTTTAACGAGAATCCAAAAGTCACGGTTTGTGCGAACCGGAGTTTGTGTGTCCGGATTTCATTCACTATCACTTTTAACCAATCAGGAAAATTGCGGTTTGTGTGAACCGGAATTGGTCTCTCCGGTATTCCTTCCAATTTCACTTTGAAGTAGATTAGAAAAATCACGGTTTGTGCGAACCGGAATTAGTCTGTGCGAAATTCCTCCAATTTGACTTTGTAGTGGATTAGGAAAATCACGGTTTGTGCGAACTGGAATTAGTCTGTCCGGAATTCCTCCAATTTGACTTTGAACCGGATTAGGAAAATCACGGTTTCAGCGAACCGGAATTTGCCTGGCCGGGATTCCTCCAGTTTGACTTTGAACCGGATTCGAAAATTTACCGTTTGAGCAAACCGGAAGCTGCCTTTCTGGTTTGACTCCGGTATGATTTTAGTCCGGATTTTACTTTCCGGACTGATTTGAAACCATTATTTTTGCTTGAGTTGTGGCAACTTTTTAAAATCCAATTGAGTTTTAATTCGATTCATCGTCTCGAGCTCTTTTCGTAAAGTTGTAGAGGGCATCAAAATAAGTCAGTAATAATGTTAGCACTTTCTGATAAAGACCACAATATTTTCAGAAATACAAAATATTGTTATGTATATATAGTCGCATATATAGCAGACTGGCTCAGTCAATCAGGTATTCAACAGACTCCCATCCCTATCCAGCTAGCTGTGTCCATGTCAGATTATCGAAGGTTTTGCGTATCTTCATTCGGCGATGATGCAGGCCGCCGCACAACACGTGGTCCGAGTTTTTTGTCAATCAATGCAGATTGTTGGGCTAGTTGGTACTGGGAATTTGACGACATGATGGCGCTTAAGACAAGGACAAAAGGGGAGACTAGACAACACGGAGCGCTCAAGTTGTAAACAAGCCAGGTTATATTAGGTCCCGTGTCTCTCTGCTGTACTACTTTTGAAGGTTTCCTCCATCTGGAATAGATAGATATATTCGGTTTTGTAGCATCTCAAAATATCCAACGTGAACTACTACAAAAGGTGTCAATAATGTAAATTATATTCACTCTACTACGCACACATAGGCTCCTCACGCTCATGTTAGTCGGCACCTTCTTTTTGTCTATTTGACTCCTATTCCTCATATATTTCAGCTGGAACAATCTCTTTTCAGTAAACAATCACTTAAGGGAGATAGCGATGTACGAAACCTTTGACGAGCAACCACGGGCATACTCGAAATGAAATGGTGTTCGGAAACTTTCACTCAACATAGGTTTCACTGCAGAATATACAGCGGTGTTTAATTTTAGCGCATAACATATATAAATCGAATGTGAAGCACAAAATATCGAAATTCAATTGTACAAATATTCGAAAAAAACTCTCGAGGACACGGTTCCTCTGATTCAGACAATTTATTGACCCTTTTTTTTTGGCATCTCGCTAGTTGTCGAATTCTTAATACTACTTTTAATTACTAGTTTTCTTAAAAAGTTAATATAATTACCTTTACTCTGGTATTTATTATGTTGTTTTTATTCTCTTTGGGGATGATTATAGCGCCGCAAATAGAGAAGCGTGAACTCTCACTTGTCCGTCTAGTTCCCATTTCGTACAACTTTTATTTAATAAAATAACATTTTTTTATCGCACTCTCTTGTTTGCAGTCCTTATTTTCCTGTCTCCACAGCATAATATACCACTGCTTATAAACGTATGTATCACAAACAACAAAAACACAAAAAAAAAAATATGTTATTTTGGACTTTTTATGTAAGATACCCTACCATATTTCTGACTTTATTTTTACCGATGTGTATATTTTGTCACGTTTATTTATTATATATTGGTGCTGTCAATGTATTAAGGAGTACAGAAGTCGTCAAGTTGTTTGCTACATAATTTTTTTCTGGATCTCCCTAGTGACGTTTTTGCAAAATAAAAGCTTGATTTATTGATAAGATGATATTAGAGTAGAAATGAATAATGGCTTCTTAAAATTGTAAATACTTCTTTATGTACATCTCCACAAATATTTCCCTCGAATAAAGAACTTTCACTAGGAATATCTTGGGTATATGGTCAGGAATGACAAGTAATGCGGCATCTAATAACTGAGTAAATCTAACGTTGAATGAGGCGAACTTGTGCCCAAAACAAAAAGGAATATGAGGATAACAACATAGCATCGCGGGCGTCGAAGTCGGCGTAAGTCGAACGCTGGGGCGAAAACCGACTGCGGCTCGCCACGCGGAGCCCTTTACGTACATGCGTGGGCTTCTGAAACAACCGGCATCGAAGGTTCGACGCATATAGCATTCGGACCTCGAGAAATCAACAAGGTTCTTCAATTTACCAATAATCTAAATTAAAAGAATAAAAAAAAGAGACGCTACCGCACACTGGCTCGGAGCACGTGGAGCTAAAGATCGCGCTGCAGAACCCAGGGATCGTGGGTTCGATCCCCACCCCTGCCCGTTTCGATCTGAATAAGCACCGTACCGGCGTGCAGTTGTGTATCACTACTGCGTGGTGCGCGTTAAAGACACCAGGCTTGTGGTTGTGCTGCACTGGCTAAATTGCTCATCTACAGCGAGTGACTCGTCGCAACTTTGAAATGGCTGACCAACTAAACGCGGTAAAAATATCCACACAACCCCCTAATACCCAAGAACTGAACGAACAAAATAAAAACACAGTTTCCTTTAGTTCTGAAGGGCAGCGCTGAAAATTCCGACAAAATAAATAAAATCATGCTGTTTTACATTTTTGTTCTTGTTATCGTATTGATATGATTGTTTCATTACAGGTCAATTGAAAAAAGTATCACCGAGATGGAAAATTGAACGAGTTTTTCCGATGTGTTTATTGTTAATATTACAGCCCATATTTTCTGTAACATTTTGTTTTCTCGCAAAACCTTACCATTTTACATTTACTTGCATTAAGGTTTATGCGCCAGTCACTGCAAAAGTTTCATACCTGGTCTATGTCTAACTGAAGTTGAAATTAATCCTCATTATCTTTAATTGTTCTGTAAAGTACAACATCCTGTTTGGTGGGAACAGCGCAAAAAAGACGTAGGACGAGGTCGCAGAAATACACAGACAGGGTGCTGATTTACAACTGAAAGTTTATTGCTCTGTAAAAAGAGAAATAAACACAGAAAGGAGGAAGGGGAGAGAACAAACAAATCAAACCAATAACATACGGCATCACCCACACCCACGCGTCATCACACGAACCTGCCACACTTTATTACAAAATCTACCTCGTCATTTGCAAGGGCAACAGAAGGAGCGCTCACACACGTGTCAGCTCCGATAGACAGAAGGAGCGCTCACACACGTGTCAGCTCCGATAGACGCCCTCGCCCTGTCTGTGTGTTTCTTCGACCTCGTCCTACGCCTTTTTTGCGCTGTTCCCACCAAAGAGTATGTACCACCAACTAGCCCAACTACATGCCTTGCTGAAGTACATCATCATCAGCAAATAGTTTAAGACACAAAGAAATATTTAAACAAACACCATATGTGTACGTCAGAAAAAAAAAGACACATAAGACCGTGCCCTCAGGGACTCTAGATTTAGCGGTTAAAGTAACTGATGAATTTCCATTCAAAAACACACACTCTTTTATATCACAAAAGCCAATCAAGAAAAAAAAAACTCTGGATCATTATTTAAAACGTGTAACATACTCAGAAACAAAGGGGAATCCACTTAATCAAAAGCTTGCACACATTACGAAAAACTCAGTCACCTCTCTTCTGGACGCAATTTTAAGCACAATTCCTTGATCAAATTCAATCAACAATTATGTGCAAGTTGCACCTCACCAAAAACGGTGTTGATCTCCGCTGAAGTAATTATGCGCCTCTAGATGTGCAACAGTACCACTAGAAACTACGTGCTCAAAAACTTTACATACTATAGTGATCAACGAGATGGGCCGATAATTACTGGCGATATTTTATCCACCATTTTTTGTGGATGAGAACTGCAGTCACAATCTTCCAATCGTCCGGAAGTATATGCTCGGATAAACTCATAGTTAAAAAACCTCAACCAAAGATGACTGTCATGAAGCGCCTTTTTTTAAAAACCAACCCAGGGATGACACCAAGATAGGCTGCTTTTGAAGTATCAAGATGAAGCAGCAGCTTTTTAATTCCCTCGTAGTGATTGGCAACAGTTCATCGTAACCTAGATTTGCCAAGCATGGCGCATCCCACTACGGCATTTTTATATAAAAAACTGATTTGAAATATTCATTAGAAGAGTTCATTTTTGCTGAGTCATATATTACGTGAGCTCCTTCATAAAAGAGTGCTCTTATGGAAGTAGCTGTCGTATTGATACTTTTTACAAATCGCAAGGTTTTTATTGTTAGTTAATTTATTTCATTTATCAAAAGACGTGCCCTTCCACTTTCCTATGAGTAACTGGTATTGAGACGATAAGCACTTTAACCTATACGTGTTTGCCTACGACTGCTTTCTGCAGTAGTTACCGAATGCCCTCATTCGTCGTTTTATTAGCTTTAATTATTCAGGAGTAGCGTAAGGTTTGCAAATGTTTTACCATCCTTAAAACCTTTTGGAGGAATGCACTTATCGATGAGGAAGTTTAGTTTTTGTTTGAATAGCTTTCATGATTTTTGAATGTATGTAAGACTTTCCCTGTGATTAAATTTGCTGGGTAACACTCCAGCTACTTTGACCTTGCTGCATAGTCACCTTTGTTATATAAATATGATTTGCATGTTTTACAGGGACGTCTAGGTGCTGTACGTTGAAATATTTCAGTAGTTACGGCTTCATGATCGCAAATTCTAAGAATAAATCTCGATGCTACCCAGAACGGAACATGATATCAAATCAAGAATATTACTTTTCTTGGTTGGCTGATTTATGAATTTTTTTAAATAAAATTTGTTGGCAACACGTTGAAATTTGTTATAAACATTTGTATTAGTATCCCAAACATTTAAATTGTACATTGAGAACTCTAAGAGGTTAAAATCTCCCACCCACTATAACAAAACTATTTCCTTGATGTAACTTAACCCGAGTCTGGGGTATGAAATAATAACCTAAACGTGGAAGTGATAGAAACAGGGAAGAAATGTCTCTAACACAGCTCGTTTCATTTCATTTCATTTTATTATTCCTCAAAAGTACATGAAAAGTACATTACACGAGGGGAAAGGGGGGGGGGGTGGCAAAGAAGACGGATTTAAACAAAAAATAAATCCGAAAAAAACAGTGGATTAATTATGAACATATTGCATACAAATATCGACAGCAAAAAAATGCAGAAAAGAAAAGAAAACATGCCGGAACAATAGGTGGTGGTAACTTAACATGGTAATTATGAACAGTTTTGAGGTGACCTTGCGAAGACCTCTGAATTTATTGTGATTAGTTTCATCTACAATTAATTGAGGAACAGAATTTCAGTTATAAATGGCAAGAGCCAGTGGGAAGTTCTTAAATTTATTAGAACTCGCGAAAAATGGCTTAATTTTTAGGTTATGGTCAAGCCGAATGGAATTGTGTGATTGCGGTTGTAAGTAAAGGTCACACAAATTTGAGGAGGAAAACAACATTTCGTGGAGGATGAGAAGGCGAGAGAGATTAGTTCTCTCAGACAGTGGGCGCAAATTGAGAGCAGATTTTATTGCAGATACGCTGGATTTTGTACAGCATTCATGTGATATGAATCGACTTGCCTTGATCTGAACAGAATCTAGTATGTTAATAGGATATGATTGATGAGGCCATCAAATAAAATTAGAATTCTTCAATTTAGATCTTAAAAATGTATGTAAGCAGTTAGTTTAACAGACCCTGGAGTGAGGTGTATGTTGCGTTTAATATATCCCAAGGATTTATAAGCACTAAACACTATAGATTTAACATTAGCATTTCCAGTGAGGTCGTCAGAAAATTTCACACCTAGATATTTATAGTTGTACACTCTTTCAGGGGGCAGCGTTAGTAAAGAGTAGTTATGCATGACTGGATTACGTTGACCGATAAATGTTAATAGCATACACTTTTTTTTAATTTGCTTTCGTTTGCCACGTATCGCACCACTTCGAACTGTGGTTCAAAGTGGTGTGACCTGACCTGAAAAAATGTCCTCTGATCGCTGTTGCTATTCGTCTGTTAGCATTTTAATCGATGTCAGAGTACCGGGGCTTTCATTTATTTCTTGTTTAATTGCGTTGAATCGGTAAATTAGGTAGGATTCACGCTGCTCAAGTTCGCGATCTGATTTCACTCCAGATTCTAGGAGCGTCACTGACAATTGATCAAACGAGTGTTTTGGGAGAGCGAGATGTTTGGATAGAGGCAATGTCGGAAGATGTATGGCGTGAGATTTGAGGTTATTAAAGCACAGTCTAAATGCCGTTCTAGTCTGCCCTATGTAGTGCATTTCACATACCGTACACTCGAATAAATACACGACATTCGACGAGGCACATGTTAAGTGCCCTTTAATTTTGATCGAGAACTGCGAGTGCGTGCTGCTGGCTGTTTACCGATCAGACATCCTGGGTGCATTGAAGGCCTACATTCGCTAGGTGGTGGCGATGAGTTTATCCGGGAGTTTACTAGCGCGTCTTTGAGGTTACGCGATCGTCTGTGGACTACCCCAGGGGCGGATGGAAACGTGCGTTCAAGGCGCTCGCTTTGCTTGAGAATGTTATAATGTCGTCGTAAGATAATATTTACATTAGGATGGTTCATGCTATAAGTTAGATATAGATTTGTGTGTTGTGTGTCGCTTTGCGTGGGGCACGGGCTGATAAGGTCTGGTTGGTTCAGTTGCTTGGGTTTTCTGATTGCCTCGTCGATTATACGGGGTGGATACCTTTGTTTCTTTAGCACTGACTTTATATTTTAGCTGCTCGCACCAAAATCTGTCTCTTTGGAGCAAATTCGCTTGAAACGACGAGCTTGGCTGTAGGGAATGCTGTTCTTTCAATGGTGTGGGTGGTCGCTTTGATAATGCAGGTAATGCTATCGATCTGTTGGCTTACGGTACAGGCTCGTGGCGAGTTTACCTTCCTCTATTTTAACGTTGACGCCTAACAAGTTTATTTCGTTTTGAGAGTACGAATGTGTAAAACGTATGCTCGGATGAGCAGCGTTGTATCGACCTATGAAGTCCACCAGCTCCTCCTCAGTGTGCGACCAGACAATAAATATATCATCTATAAACCTTTCGTATATTAGCTGCTTTACTGGACATTCAGAAAGGAACTGTGATTCTAATTTTCCGATAAACACGTTGACATAGTTCGGGGCCATTTGGGTGCCCATCGCGGTTCCGCTAAACTGCCTAAAGTATTTATTGTTAAATTCGAACGTGTTGAGTTCTAAGACAAGCCTTACTAGAGTAACGACGACGTGTCCATCTGGGGTATCCGGTTGTTTGTAGAGCTCGACATGTCAATTAAAGAAATTATTCCATCATCGTGTGGGATATTCGTATACAGTAATGACACATCAAGTGTGACCAGATATGATTATTTTGGTATGCATAAACTTGATATTTCTCTTAAGAAGTAAGTTGCGTCTTTAATGTACGAATCGAGACTTGTAGGTATATGTTTAATTAAACTGTCTACATATCCTGATATGGGTTCGGTTACTGTACTTATTCCGGATATGACTGGGCGCCCTGGGTTACCAGGATTGTGAATCTTAGGGAGCATGGATAAGCGGCCCGGAGAAGGCTGTACCGGTTTCATTAATTTATGTTCGTTAGCGGTTATTCTGTCCTCGTCTAGGAGATCCTTAAAGACCGAGGTCACAATCTGATTGTGGTGCACCGTAGGGACATCTGCGAGAGGTTCATACAACTTTGAGTCATTTAGTTCGCGGTATCCTTCTCGGATGTATTCGGAAGTGCTAAGAATCACAATTGCTCCTCCTTTATCGGCTGGTTTTATTGTTATATATGAAGGATAGAAGCGGTCCTAAAACGCTGTCCTGGGGAACATTAGATGTTAGGGGAAGGCTCGATGATTTATCCTGGCCAAGATATACTGCTCGAGTCCGGTTAGTTAATATTTTAGCTATCCAGAGTATAATGAAATTATGAAGGTTTAGTTCAGAAAACTTGCACAAAAGTCGTTGGTGAGGAACAGTGTCGAATGCTTTTGAGAAATGAATAAAAAGAATGAAAGACATTTACAAATCGCTGTAATGCGAACCAAAAGCGCAGCTCTTGAGGAGGAGGAGGGGAGGGTACAAAGCGGAGGGTATCCGCCCTTCTAATCCGTACCCTCCCCTAGTTTTCTCCTCCTGCTCTCCTCCTCCTCCCCTCCTGCTGCTGGATTTGTTCATAGGTGACGTGACACGAATTCATGACGTCATTTTCCCCGTTAAATTGCTGTTGTGGTCACGTGATGTGCATTTCCCCGCTAAATTTAGCGTTAAAATTTTTTCGGTAAATTTGCCGAGAAAGTTTTTTCCAAATTAAGAGGAAATTTTTTATGCTAGATTTAGCGGGAAAATTTCCCCGCTAACTTCAGAGGAAAAATTTCTTACTAAATTTAACGGAAAGACTTCTCCGCGAAATTTAGCGAGAAGCGTCTTATAATGCAACACGCGCGGTAACGTCGACGACGACGCCCACGCCGACGCCGCTCATCCAGGAAACGGGCGCTTAATAGCGCGCTCTAAAATGGCATCAGTACGTTAAGACTAAGGAACGTTGTGTTGCAGGTCAATAACAAATTCGAAAAGCTGGGTCTCACAGGAATAACTGCTCTTTACACCATACTAAATCTCACGATCTAAATTAATTTTTGACAGGTAAATAATATGAGAGTATAATACCTGTTCCATTATTTTCCAAGGTACACTAGATATTGATATGGGTCAGTAATATGATAGTCATTTTTGAAAGATTTCTTCAGTCCCACCTTCTTCTATACGCACACAGCCACAAGGTCACTAGTCACACAACTTGCATCTTGCTAAGAAAATACACCAGGACACATAAAAGAACAATCAGAACAGTAAAAAGAAAGGCCGCCTTAACGAGCGGAAAAGATAACAGCTGCAACACACCCTCCCACTAACCCTCCACAATCACAAACAAAAAGTTTATGCATTGTGGAATAACTGACACAGACTTGTGCTCGTTACTTAAAAAATGTAACGGATTACAATTACAGATTACCGAACCTCAAATGTAATGGATGACCGTTAAAAATTACTTTCGCTGAAAAGTAACGGATTACTTTACTCGTTACGTTGCAAATTACTTTCACATTACTTTCCCGCACACTTGTTCAGAAAACTATAGAAACAATTTTGATATATTTAAAAAAAATGTTCTGCAACACTACTTTTCATTTTTCACACGGCTGTATTGAGGTAATCCTTGTAAAAATAAAATATTGTATTTAAGAGAAAGAGATTAGGTGCACTCCATTCACTTTTAAGCTGACAAGGCACCGACAGATGCAACGACACTCGCCATCCCGCTAGCTTACGGCCTCCGGAAATGATCCCTGGAATTGTGCAGACAAGGCTAGCGGTGCGCATGCTCAGTAGCAGCGTCTACCTACGCTACGATTTTTGGAGGTAAAAAACGATCTACGGAAGCTCCCTTTGGACTCGGGTGTTCGGCTCGTTATTCACAAGAAAAGAAAAACTTGGGTCTAATGTTACAATGTAGAGGTAATGCAGAATGCAGGTGTCCCAGGTTACCTTGATGTGTTCGCGTAGATTGGAGTTTGTTAGGCTTGCCGATGACAATGTGTGTTTTTTTTTTTTGGCAAGCAACATATGCACTGAGACTCTAGGTTTTCGTTCTGATTAATGCCCTGAATTTTGAACATCTCATTAAGAGATTAGCCATGGAGACGACAAACTCTCCATGACCGAAAACTCGACCAGTCAGAAAAAAAAGAGCGGTTACGGGTTATCGATCGTTCATCGGTTTACACTTTCATGACTATATTCGTGGAGGCTAAGGGAGGGGAGGGCACAGAGATCGAAAGAAGCGGTGGCCATCGGCCACAGAAAACAATAGAGGCTCACACCACGTTTACGCGTTCTCTCTCTCTCTCTCTCTGCCAGCACTCCTTAGATGCCTAACCCCACCCCCCTCCGTCTTTATGTTGACAGCTGACTGTAATGTTTGGAGTGGGTTCGACCAAAATGCCCAGACAAGTAAACCGAAAGAAGTATAGTCCGTACCCTAGAAGACGATGCTCTTAGCCTCGTGCCGGGCGCTTTACAGCCGTGCCTCGAGAGCGTGCTAGAATAAAGTAGTGCACATCAAAAACAAAGAGAATTCGACGCCCTCGCACGAGGCTACATCGTCTGTTACGCGAGTTGTGGACCCGCAATTCGAGGGGGTACGGACCCGCGTTTGATGTCTGTGCAGGTGGCGGGAGACGTCGAAGTAGTCGGAAAGGGTGAAACAGTGCAAAAGAGAAAAACAAATAAAACGAAGAGCTTTATTCTGCCAGGGAGAAGAAGAAAAAACACGTTGGAAGGTGACGGAGAGCCTATTTGGCGTTGTCTTACTTGATCTTTGACTTTAGTATATTTGTACATGCCTTGCCCGTTTTTCTAGTGGTTCTATTGACCGGTCATACAAAAATTTGTGTTTTCTTTTCGGCTATTCTTCCCTTCCTGATGTTTTATATTTTGTTGAACTTGTTCTTTTTATGCTGCTGAATGTTCTGCTCGTATTGTTCCAGTTACTGTAATATGCTCATATCTCTAAAAAATAGTGACTAATTAATATCATTTGTTACCAATATTTTGTAACGAAATTACATTACAAATTACTTCCGAAATAAGGTAACGTGGCAATTACAAAATAACTCAAAAAAGTAATGGATTACAAGTAATCCATTACTTGTAACGGATTACGTCCTAAGTGTGATCTGACACTACACCCGCGAATTACATTGGTCCCGTACGTAACTACAAAAACCAGCACCGACAAAAACAAAAAAGCTAAGCACTATAATATAAATGGAACAAACCTGTTCAATTGTACCAAACCAGAAACATTAACTTCAAAAGAAAGAGCATTTTGGACTCACTTTAGCAAAAGTGCTTTGCACTTCCCCTTCCAAATTTATTAAACGTAGTGTCTAGAGTACCGTCCGACGGCGCTCTTGCAGAGTGTTCAAGTGCCGTCCAACGGCACTCGACTCACGCGTTCAAGTGCCGTCCAAACGTCTCGTATAAAACGAGTTGTCAAAACATGTTTTTTTTTGAAGCTGTAGCGTAGCTTTTTGGTAAGATGTCTGCTTCATACGCAAGCGGTCCCGGTCTCGATCCGCAGTGAGGGCGTGCTTTCTCGAACATTTTGCTTTGTCGAGGCATTTGGCGATATTTACGACATTTATTTTGTAAGATTAACACTAAAAACCGAATGTTGTCGACAAAACTTCGCCGAACAAAATGGTATGGGACTTCCTTTTCAGAGGTGCATTGGACACAGCGGGGCTTGGGTTGCCGGCTGGACGCTGCGAAGCTGCGTAACGACGGGCCCAAGTGGGTTAATATATTTGTAATTAGCAGCCGCATACTGTCGCCGCGAAGCGGCGTGAACGCAAGCGGGGGGTGTGTTAACGAGCTCCCCAGTGATACACGCGCCGTCCGACTCTCTTTCGGACGGCACTTGTAGGCGCGAGTGGAGTGCCGTCGGACGGCACTGTAGACACTGCACATATTAAAAAAAAACACGCACACACAGACGCGCAAAATTGTTTACAGTCTCAAAATGATTTGGCATTCTTCTCCAGCAGCAACAAGGCCTGACTAATACAGTTACAAATTGATTTTAATTGAACGGTTTCCCTTACCTCTCTTTTACTGTCATTCACTTATCTATGTATTTTTCTCTTTCCTTAACACAAAGCACATTTTTTTTATTTATGTTAGTCTATCTTTAACAAACCTCGAAGTGTTCGCTGCATAAGCAAAACCCCATGCCATCATTAGTTTCATACCTTATAGACATAATCATTATTCTTGAAACAGATCGATTCCACATGGTGATCTTTTCTACACTCATACACTCCCACTTTAAAAGGAGTTACTCTACTCAACCTGAGATCGTAACTAAAAATAACTTCCACACCAAACGGCTTAGCACATGCCTGCAAGTAATGCAAAATCCCATAAAAATACAGGATCAGAACCATCCATCTTTCGACATGTTTTTGCTTTATTTCTTTTTGTGCAAATTTAAATGTTTTTCGATTAACTTCTCTTTATACCCCTTCCTGCCTAGTCTCTTCCAGCGACCTTGAAACAACTTGTGGATAAAATGTACACACGACTGGTCTAGAGCATTTCTGATCATAGATTTTACAACTCCCGCTTTCACCGTTTTCGAAATGCAGCTCATTTTTGATAGTACTGGTTTGGGGTTTTCTTTGCCCTACTCCAAGCTCATACCTTCTTGAGTTTGAATTTGCAGATCCAACAATTATTGTACTCAATTCTTCGGTTTCTCAACAGTGATGCGCAGTTCTGGAGCTGTTGACTTTATCAATTGATCGAGATTGTTAGATATATCATCTCAGAAAGTGCACACAAAATTATCATCAACATAACTTCTAACAATGCTTGTGTCCATTAAAATATTAAAAACACACAAAATAATTCAACAAATTCAGATAAACCCCCACTCAAGCCGGTGCAGCCTAGGACCCAATGCACACGCCTTCCTTCTGCACAAACCTTTTTCCATCATACTTCACAACTGCAGACTGAAGATAATAATCAAGAATGACGATAAAACTGTCTTGCGAAATACCTGTTTGAGATTTAAACTGGACCACATTTGATTCTAGCGCATCCTTCACCCTTCTCATTTGTCTATTTTCTCCAGGAAATATTATAGGTCAATAATACCTAAAGATAGATCTGAGCATTCCCTCCCGTGAGTTACCTCCAAGATACTGACTCTACCGAAAAAAACGGTATAATTACAGTATGAAAAACAAACCGGGAATCTGAAAAACGATTTGAATTTCAGGAAACTTACCGTATTTTAGAAAAACGGTTTAACAGTCCGGGTTTATATCAGGAAATATACCAGGAAATATGCCAGGAAAGAAAAGAAACGGTTTGCAGAGACTGGGAAACGTACCATATTAAAAAAAAACAATTTAGCAGTCTGGGCCTATACCGGGCAATATACCAGGACAGAAAAGGAACGACTTGCATAAACCACTATACTACCGGGTTTGCAACAAACGGTTTAATAGTACGAGTCTATTCTGGGAAATATGCCAGGACTGAAAAGAAGCGGTTTGCATAAACCAGTAAACGTACCGGATTTGCTAAAAACGGTTTAACAGAACGGGTCTATACCGGAAAATTTACTTGGACAGAAAAGAAACGGCTTGCACAAGCTGTGTTTGTACTGGGAATCAAACCCGGAGCACGAGACCCAGAATGCATGCAAACACGAATCAAAGTGTGAAACACAGTATAAATTTTGAGCAGGTCGGGTTTAATCTGGAAGCTGTACCAGGATTGCAAATTTCAGTTTGAGCACAGTAGGGACAGAAAGATGCCAGAGGCATAATGTTTAGCAAACTGGGTACCACTCGACATTCACAAAATGTAATTAAAAGTTCAGGCAAGATCTGGCAACACGAAAAAATATATGTCCGAATTTGTAATCTTCGCAATTTGCCTGCAAAAAATATAATAGATTTTGAGGAATCAGTCTAAAAGTCAAGTCGGTAAAGCCCTAACAAACAGTTTCCGGTTAGCCTAGACCAGAGTTTGAGGAATCCACCTAAAAAGCAAGTCGGATAAAGTCTGAGCCAACAGTCTTTGACAGTCTGGCTGCTCACAACACACATATTAACCCCCCCTCCCCCCCCCCCCCCCCCCCCCGTAATCGCTGCATCGCGGCATCCAGCCGGCACCCCAAGCCCCGCTGTTTCCCTATGCTCCTCTAGAAAGGGAGTCCCATACCATTTAGTTCAGCAAAGCTTCGTTGACAACATTTTTTTTTTCAATATTAATTGTGCAAAAAAAGATGAAAAAGGCAAGGAAAAAAAGTATGCACAAAGTTTCGTCGATATTCATTTTTCTCAATAACGGGGTGAGACAGGTGAAGCAGGTTTGGAGCAATTTTTGGAGCAGAAAAATCTGGATTTTGGAGTAGCTTCGGAGCACAAAATTCTCGTTTTGGAGCAGCAGTTTACACATCTTGGAGCAACTTCAGAGCAGAAAAGTCTGCAGCTTGGAGCAGAGTAGGAGCAGAAAATGTTAGAGCAGCTTATCAGGAACTGAAATCGTAAAATATCTGATTCAAATCACATAAATCTGATTTTTCTTCTTTATACATCATGTTCTCCACCCTGGTTTCAATAAGTCATCAGCGCTGATACGCACCGAGATAAAATATGAAAGAACAAAAAAAAAACAGAAAAGGCAAACCCGAGTTCAATGCGCATAGATGAAGACAAGAAACACAGGCTTGCTGCAAAGTTAGGTGGGCACCAGGTACCTCAAGCTTATACGAATTGGTGCCAAAGCGCAATTGTAGTGCAAAACGTTTTAAAGCGGTGATTGGAGAGCATGAACATTGAAGCACGGTTTACTACAACCAGACACTCATTGGACGCTCGTAGAGAGCATGTGCAGATACAAAAAGAAACTCGCCACAAAAGTGAGTCCCAAGGTAAATAGTGAATTGTTAGAAAAAATATTGAGCAGCACATGCACGCTAAGTATAGGTGTGTGACCAATTCATTCGATTGTTCACGCACTGGAAGCGCGTGTGGGATAACTGAAAGTACTCACGGCGACGGCGAAGTCCATTTTGACGAGAAGATTACGGACACGAAGGAACAGTTACAGAGTCAGGGTGCTAGCAAAATATTATTTTCAAATTCCCAGACTTTTCCAGATTTTCCCTGACAATTTCAGGTGAAATTCCCTGACCACTGTAGAGGCAGTTAAATATATAAGACGATTACAACACAGGGCATTGAGCACTGTAAGGATCATTTTTCACGGGCTTAATCAAACTTATATATTCTGAAAAATTCGGGTTCATCCAATCCAGATTAAACGAGCACTTTCTTGCCGCCGACACCGTCAGTGAAGAGGCCACTTCCGGAAACATGATGAAAACACGACGCTGAACCACACACGTCAATAACCGACTGGCAGCATGGCCGCCAGATGCACTTTCGGCTTAAGGCTTGTATTAGATTGGAGTCTGCGGCTTCTCTATTTGTTACTAAACTTAGTAGCTCTAATTGGATCTAGCATTGTGTCGCGACCTCAATCCAATCCAAGGCTTAGACTGGATTTGTCGGCTGTTCCCTTTGCAGCGGGTGGCACATCACATTGTGTAAGCAGAGCCCGCGCTCCGCTCTAAGCAGAATGTATTGCCTAAGTTTCTGCACCGGAGTCCTCAAGTTTTTGCTCAAGGCACTCGATGGCGTTTCTTGCTTGTTTTTCCTGACTGGGCTCGCGTTTTGACAATATTCCTGACAGCTGCCCGATTTTTCCCGGTAATTAAAGTTTTCCTGACAATTCCCGGTTTTCCCGGTCGCTAGACACCCTGACAATGAAGGTGCTCAAAAGCACTTTTTACAAAGGTTTACTCTCAGAACAAAGGAAATACTTGCCCTGCTTGATAGCCTGTGCGTCATACCTCGCGTGGCCAGACAGCGAGACCGCGTGACAGCACACAGGTAGCATGCAGTCACAAACGACAGCGGGAAATTGTAGGAAAATCGGGAAAAGACCACGTATCATAGGTAAAGAAGGGTACTACAGCTGAAATCTTTGAATCCGGCGGTAGCTTCCGCCACCCTGAACCTGTGTCGTGTACTTTACTATGACGAGATTAAATGTTGCCAACCAAGCTCTCGTTTCGCGCTAAATGTAGCGTCGCCGCAAACGTTTTTTTTGGTTCTTGAGTTACTTTGCTGCAGTGTGGCGCAATTTCGACCGATTTCGCGTTTTTGGCGCAACTAGGCGCAGAAATCTAGGTTTCTATCAAAATGGCGTAATTGGTGCAGATGTCACACCCCTGCAATATTAATTGTAAAAAAAAAACGTCTGTTTATTTTTTGCATTGAACCTGCGTTCGCTTCGTATGAAGCGGGCATCTTTCCACATAGCTACACCTGCGAGTACTCATTTTAAGAATTTGTTTTATACGAGATCCAACAAGTTTCGCATCGTGCGTTTTATTCTAAACCGAATCCTACGTGTGCATTTTAAATATTTCTAGAACTGTCGTGGGGTGCGTCTCTGGAGTGAGTGAAGGTGCAGCAGCTTATTCGGGACTATACTCCGTTTCATACATAGGGTGCAACGCAGTCAAAGCTAGCGCACTGGTTTGCATCGCCGACCGTGTCTATGTTTTCCCCAAAAAATAGTGCGTCCCTGCAAAAACATTTTAAAAAGTCGAAAAATGTGCCTCCTCGGAGCTAGTAACTGATAGTGGCGTTATGATTTTGATGGAACACAAATCTTTTTCAATAAAAAGGAAAAGATAATGTAAACTACTTTAAATTGTTTTCGTTTTCGTCCGTGCGGCAGCCGCTGCGGTTTTTCGGGTTGTGTGGCACTGGCTGGTTTTGAAAAGATGGCGTCTTACGCAGCAAGCTCAAGTACCTCTCCTGCTCGGATATTTTCGAAGATTCGTTGTGCGAAGACCTCGAAAAAGTGCAAGCAGGTGATCGCCAATCTGTACGCGAGTACAAGAACGCATTTCCCGGAGAAGTCAGTTGTGAAGTCCTGGAGACGGTCAGTAACGACACCGGAGTGTGCGCCCGTGCTGTCGCGAAGTACAAGGCGCAGTGTCTATCTGGCAAGGGGGCGTCCCCGAAGCGAAGACCTCGCAACGTAGAAGTGTCGAGCACGGGTACCGTCAAGCATGACGAATTCACAAACAACGCCATTCGCCTGAAGGTGCCTCGCAAGTACCCCGAGAGGGAGATTCCTACCCTTGACAGCTATTTCAAAATAAACTGTACAGGCCACAACTATTGTCGATTAACATCTAATTATACATTTTGGGACAAGGTTGCTATCAGTGCGATTCCTCATTCCACGCTGCACGAAAGAAAAAATATAGCTCGGTGCTGAAGCCAAATAACACCTGCAAAGCGGCAGAGCAGATGGTAGAAATGTGGCCTCTCGGTGACTTATAAATAAAAAGCAAGAAGAAAGGAGAAATTAAAATATGCAGTCCGGCAATGCGCACCATCTTGCACAAAAAGTATGTCAATAAAAAAAACACCTTTGCGCGTTTAATGGGTTCGAACCGCTGACACCGAGACGTCGGTGTCGCCAGAGCAGCGCCTTCTACCACTCGTCCACGAAACGCGCGGAGTAGCACATTTTTTTCTGTATTTTCATGCGCAACACTTCAGTACCTTTGACAGCTTTGCACGCTATGTATGAAACGGAGTATGAGTGCCCATCTTGAGAACCACACTGCGAGTTGAAGCAACGCCGAAGGCTCACGTCTTGCAGCACCGCCTGTTGAATGACCATTCGAAGAGTTAGCACACTGTGAAGGTAAGAGCGTTCACATCGAAGAGCTCTCTTTACAACACCTACACACACACACACAGAGCTCACAATTGAAGGGGGGCCACTGAGGTTTTAAGAGCCACTGATTGTAGTAATCGGATTCCGAAGACGCCGCGTTGTCGTAGATTGTTTTTCACCAGCTAGGTCCTGTAGGGATGAGGCCAGGGCGGCAGGGGGATTCATCGCCGGAAACGTAAAGGAACCAAGCAAACGACTTGAGGCTCGCGGACGCGGTTCGTGGGAGCCGACGACGTCCAAGCCACGATCCAAGCAGCCCTAGTTGCAGCCTTGCTTCCGAGAAGACTGGATATTCTTTCCGGCGGGCATACAATACTTAGACAGCATGCTTGCGGCTGATGCGGATCGCAGGAGGTGGATAAAAAAACAACCAATGAACAGAAAATAGCTCGAGCACAGCACAGAGCACAATTACCACCGCCATGTTAAAATAAAACGAAGCTAAGCCAGGCCAAGCTTCAGTTTAGTACACAACGAAGCTGAGACAGGCCAAGCTTCAGTTTAGTACACAACCAACATACTTTATTACAAAGAATTAGATAAATGTTAAAAGAACAGTTTTACGTTTAAATGTTCTAATATAAGTCGACTAAAACGGGAACATTCACGTTGCGTCAAATGAGTTTCGTCGTAACCATTGTCGTCGAAACGAGCCGAACCAGCGAACGTCGCCGCGTCGCCATCGCTACCGTAATCAAAAACAAAGCAAGCTGCAAACTTTCGGGTTGTTTCAGGCCTTTAGGCTATCGAAAAAACATGGAAGAACGTTCTTGGGAAAACGAAAAGTGTCCCAGGTGCTGGCGTGCCCAATGAACCAGCTGTGGGTTTGAGTCTACATGGTGAGTACTCGCCCATTCGTTTTACTTTTTCAGTGCTTTCTTTTCGGAGCGTGCGTGACGTGTTCTTGTGTCTGTGTGCAGGAAGCGTGAAGGCGAACGTGTCCGGCTCCTCCTCGCACACGTGCTTTGCGCATTGGATGACCTTCGAGCTTTTCCCAAGGAAGTCCTGGAACTGACCTGTCACTGAGCGAGCAGTCAGATAGCGGAAACGCACACAAAGGCAAAGGTCCCACCGAAGCCGGAGGGGGGGGGGGGGGGACGGGACGGGGGGACGGGACTTGGTAAGTGTATCGGGGAGCTTTATCTCGTGGATCGGTGTAAAAGACGAGTTGTACAAATCGGGTGGCGGCTTGGTACCACCTAACTAGGCGGTGTGTTTTGCGGAACCCATGACTGCTAAAGGTACCCGTTACGTGCTTGCGCTCGTATCTGCACCCCGTTTGCTTTCACTGCGGGTGTTCGAAATCAAGTTCGATTCTCTGTATTGATGTTGCTTGCGAAGAGTATAAAGAGTTCTTTTTTGACTAGGGCACGGTACTTTTATACGAAATGCTGTATATGTCGCGCTTATTTGCTAGTCCTCTGGCTGTAGTTTATTGTGAAGGTTGGGGGAAAAAACGTGCATTGAGTAGTTACAAAACAAAAAAATATATATATATATATATAATGTAGTTTCGAGTACTGTCCGATGGCACCCTTCCAGAACGTTCACGTTCCGTGAAAGGGCACTCCACTCATGCCTTCAAGTGACGTCTGAATGTATTGTGTAAAGCGAATTGTCGAAACGAGTTTTTCGAAGTTGTAGCGTAGCTTAGTGGAAATTGTAGCGTAGCTCGCGTCATACGCAGGCGACCCGGGTTCGAGCCACAGTGTGGGCTTACTTTTTAATTCTTTTTCTCGAACACTTTGTTTTGTCGAGGCATTTGGCGATATTTACGACATTTCTTTTTTACCATTAACACTGAAAAAAACGGATGTTGTCGAGGAAACTTTGCTTAACAGAATGGTATGGGACTCCCTTGCCGGAGGTACATGAGGACAGCGGGGCTTGATATGGGACAGAAAGGCTAAACGATGCGAAAGCGGCATGTGCAACGTGGCCAAGTAGGTTAATAGTTTTGTAATTAGCAGCCGCATACTGTCACCGCGAGGCGGCGTGAATGCAGGCGGGGGGTTGGTTAACGAGCTCCCCAGGGATACACGTGCTGTTCGACTTTCTTTCGGATGGCACTTGTAGGCGCGAGTGGAGTGCCGTTGGACGGCACTGTAGACAGCCAAAAAACAACTGAAAACGAGGTGTTTCGAACAAATTTCTTGAGGAGACCATGAACCTATTTTTCAACCACTTCCTCCTCAGCTTTCCTCCTCAGTACATAAGGAAAGTGAGAAATCATGTAGTCGTATTTCGCTGAAACCCAAAGTTCTGCTAGCAGTCTGAGAGCCGGCATGGACAAAGCCCTACATAGAATTCACGCTTCACATTTTTGCAAGCGCCGGCAACCATGAAGCGAGCGACGAGACAAGCGATGGCGACCCGTTTCGCTATCGCTCAGCCACACGACGAGGCACACTGCATGAAAGCGACAGGAGCAAGCGATCAATGCGTTGAGCGACGTTTTCTAGTAATTCAAGAACCGAGCAGCGTTACAAGCGACAGTGAGAAAACTCCGTCACTCGTCGCTGTCGCCGATGCTCGTCTCGTTGCTCACTAAATCGCTTACATGCGGTCGAGCCTTATTTGTCTGAAAGTGAGAGACACGTGCCACGAGTGAGTGCTGTGCTGCCACTCCCTTGCAAGTGCCTCTCATTTCAGGCTACGCTGCCATTTGCTTCCAAGTGCTGCAAGGGCCTCCTGCTCAGGCGCTTTGATGCCACTTTCGAAACTATCACAAACGACCCAAGGGGTTTTAGCCGGGGTTCGCCATTCGGTGTGTTTGCCGCACCATGCTTTTTGGTGCCTCGGCAGTCCACAGTCACTTCACAGTCACAAGTTGGGACGCCATGACGACAGCGGCACTTGTGCCTGCTTTTCTTATTCACTAGAGGTTTGAAGACCAACTGCAGACTTTCGACAGCATGACACTTTCGGTTTTGTTACATCAATGTTGCTTCCTTGGGACGACTCTTAATACATGGGAGGAACAGGATGGCAATCGCACCAGTGGGGAATACATCGAGGCACTATACCTGTACCAAAACTTGCTTGAGCATTTGTTTATTTAAGATTATGTTTTCACTTGCAGCGTTACCTCGGAGGCGGGGTTTCCCTACCAGAAGAAAAATCTGACTGGGCCATAGGTAAGGCCAAGTCCGACTCGCGCTGCTGATCCTGTTGGCCTGGTGCCTCTACAAGGACGAGGACCAGGTCAATAGGAGCGTGAGAGGCCAACCTTCCAGGCGTGACAAAGTATAGCGCCCTGGGAAGGAAGCCAATTACACCTGCCAAAGTGGATGCCATTGCAGGTGCGTGCCTTGCTGCATGTCCACCTTCCTGGCTCTAAACTATGCAGCAATTGGCAGGTCCGGCATCGTGTATTATATAGGTTTTATAGACCATACGCGAAATAGCTCTTGGGTATCATCATCATGCCGCTCGGAGCCAACATGTTGTGGGTTTTGCTATCTTGACTGTGCAAATGACACTATATCTCGTCTCGCCTCAGCATGAACTAACTGCGGAGGCTGTGCAAGCGCGAGGGGGTAGCCTTGACTGGAGCAGTCGCTGACGCGTGATCCAAAGCATTTAGCTTGCACTTTTAGTAGGCACGGCCAACAATGCTAATTAGCCCATCTAATGTTTGTTAGCCTCACGAATATACAGTGAATTCATTTTGCATTTAAGTAGCTATCTTCTTTTTTAATTCGGTAAAGGAAAAAGAAACACTTGTCAGTCACTATTTCCTACAACTGGGAAGTTTTGTTTTAGTGATAAACATGCTGTTAAAATATTTAGACATTATTTTGAGACATCATCTTTGAGTGTATACCTCTGTCTCTGCAGCAGCCACTGCCGAAAAAAATCACACTCTTTTAAATTCTGACGAACTCAGCTGATTTTGAACTCTCTCGGCTCTGCCTATTGGCTGACATGTTTAAATTTGGAGCTGCCAAGAGAGTGATTCGCGGAAAGAGGGTAGCGCTGTGTGCCCTATAATGAGAGAGCACATTATGTAGTGTGCTTAAAGGGATACTGAACCGAAATCTGCATTTCATCTAAAAAGGCAGTGGGAGTGTTCAACTGGAAGCTACAAACCCCCAAGACATCACTTTTATAACAATACGTCAAATGGATGGCCATATTTTTTGGCAAAAAAAAAAAACAAACAATTAAGCGAAGCCGACGTCACGTTACTAGGCTTCTGGCCTTCTCCTCTGTCCCTAGGTAAGCTTCGGAGGAGCTCTGTGACGCGATGACGTCAGACGGCCTGCCAGCTTTGATTAATCGCATTTTTCTTTTCCAAAGAATACAGCCATTCGTTCAGGATATCGTTGTAAAAGCGATGTCTTGGGGTTTGTAGCTTTCCAATGAACTCCTCTATGGCCTTTTGGGGAAATAAACATTTCGGTTAAGTATTTTTTTGCAGGGCCTCTCGGACAATTTTTTGACTGGTCTGAAACTTGCGGCGAGGTTTACCTCTGATAACATGGTAACACAGTGAAACTTTTTTTTGTGCAAAATTTACATTGTTTTAGAAGTTGTGAGCAAAATAAAATAACAAATTCAAGGAAAGAAAATAATTTTTCCTTACATAATATGGCCCCTCCATTGGTGGGACGGTAGCGCCGCTCCTCGGGGGGCATATCAACTTGGTGCTGGTCTCGTGTTTTCCACAGTTTTCAAACTCTATTTGCTTACTTTATCGCTCTCAAACCTCGATAAAAACAACTTTTATAAAGAATTAGGATTGTGAATTCATAATCATACTTATTATTTTGCGCTCAGAGGAACATGTTTCATGGCTGTGGCCAACTGGGAAGCCAGGTAAATTAATGTCATAGGCTACACGCGACTGCCATCACGCAGCGCCATCGTACATATCCAAGTGTTCTTTGCCTTGTCGAATTAAAATATAGTCTTTTTCCTGAGTCTCGCGAACCACTAAGAAGGCGGGGAGTGCAAAAATACCAGATACTTAAATATCGTTAAATATGACCATAATTGGGTTCCTTGTTCTTGTTTTTTTGAGGGGGGTGACCATGGAGGCATTTTTAAATGGATCTGGAATGTCTCATAATTTTCCTAACCTTTAACTGGTTTTCGCCTCTCAGGTAGGCTGGCTTTCAGAAGAAAATTGGGATTAACCTGAGTTTCATAAAACCCATTCGGGTTTTCGAAAATTGAAGAATATTGCCGCGCGCGCAGCTGGCCTAGTTTGCAGCGCTCCTGTGCCCTAACGGTTATCGTGCTTGCTTCCCACGCGAAAAACCGAGGTTCGATGCCTGGCCACGAATACGCCTTTTTGTTGTTTCTGTAATGTCGCATTCTGGTATATTCGAGAACCCTGTTGCTCACTCGAGGTAAAAATTCCTATGCGCCAAGATTTTACGCCGAAAGTTTCAGAAGACCACACGTCTACATAAGGGGCTGCGCGTGTCGAGCCTGAGTTAGTCTCACCCCAGCATTAGATCTTGTTGTTTTGCTGACGTCGACGCCTGCGACGCTAACCTTCTATTTTGATTTGGGCACAAGCTCGGCCCATTAAACGTTTAGTTCACCAGTTATTTGCCGCCTCATCATTTGTCATTCGTGAGAATATCTGGGCTTTTCCGAAGATGAAGGCCTGCCCAAAATGCATTTGATAGTCTTGACTGAATGCAACTGGTTAAAAAAGTGCCGTTTTTACATGTCGCTCAGAATCTGCAATCCTGAATACAGATAATTATCACCAGACTAATAACAAAAATATCTTTAATTTTGGAATGCCTCCATGGATACCCTGCTATCTTTAGATGCTCTTTTTTGTCCCCCTTTTTTATCCAGTGAAAAAAAAAAACATTCTGCCCTTTTTAGACAGTCTTGTTAAAAATATAATTTGAAAAATATTTAGAATTTCCAGTGTTTGATGATTGTCTCTTCTATTTTCGCAGCTGGTTTATATCACTACATGAAGAAGGGGAAGACCGCTGTGCCCGACGACAAACAGATTGCCAAAGCCCGCTGCCATCTTTCAAACTACCTAACCGAATGAGTACTGACTCCTGACAAGCTGGCAGCCGTGGGCAGTAAGTTGTTTTTCTTTGCTCCCAACATGCCAAACTCTGCCATTTATTTGCAGCCTATATTATGACTTCATGTTGCCTACTTTGAGAGATTGGTCTCTTTATTCAGAAAAGACAAAATGAAGAATATGGAAAAACAGTTGCTTCCATATGAAGAAAGGCACCATTCCTTATGGTAATAACAGGCCTAGCGGAAGAATGTCACAATCACGGACATCTGCACAGAGTGTTACAATACTTAACACCTACAAGGAATCGCTCTAATGATTAAAGGGTAAAGTGCTGTTTGCACATGCTCAGCAGTCCTTAGTGACTCAGTTAAATAATTTTCAATTTTTTCCAACTTTGTCATGCTTGTTGTCAACATGCAGAAATTTATTTAGTCTTTTTTTACCTCTGTTTACTGAAGATCGCTTTGGCTATCGTCACAGACGTAGCTTTGCATAGAGCTGCACTTCTCAGTTTTCTCCACCGAGCAACAATAGGCTATGGTTGCAGAGGAATATCTGGTACTATTACGGCGAATATGAGCGGAAACGGCATGACACCTTGTGCTCCGGCTCTTAGTGCTGTCTGTCGTATCACTTGGAAAATACTTGTGCACGCTGGGGCCGAGACACATTTACTCCTGTGCTCGTTACACCGTTCTAGTCTCCGTTACGATAAGAGCACCATGGACCGAATGCCCATAGGCACTTGTGAAAGTCACATTTTTAGATAATTTGCCTCTTTTTTTGCCAGTGAAAGGACAAATTAAATTGTTATTTACCAGTTTGCTTTTTATTTGGGTGAATTTAACTTTCTTTCGCAAACAACTACATGATTAAGCCTTTCTGGAGCGTTCACCAACATGTCCTCAGTACCGGCATTTCTGCCGCTGCATTGTGAATGAAACATTTAGCTGGGGAATGCTTTCACATGCATGACACAGCAGTGATGCATGGCCTGCCTATAGTGCTCATCCCATATGACAATAGGCAGGTGTGGGGATTGAGGAAATTAAGTAGCCCTGGGTTCTGAAGCGCGATGCGTGGTTCTCTTGAATGGCAAAAGTTATGCATGAAACCGTTTGCAAAATTTAATCAAAACAAGCTCTGCAGTACGTTTGTGCAGAGCGTCGATTTGTGCAAAAATCAGTTTGCAATAAGTGGGGGCTCACACGCATATGTCGATTCATATTTAGGGGGAATGACAAGTGTGACCTTGTTGCCTTCGCACTCAATACCGCACCCGCCGTCGCGCTACCAGACAGCCGAGAGTGCGCTGTGGCACGATGCGCAGGAGGTGGTTTGTCTCTGCGTCAGCGCCAGTGTTTACGGAGAAATGTGCCAGGCGGCGCTGATAGCGCCAAGCGACACACCTGCCGTTTCAGCTCTTGGTGGCCGCGGTTGTACCTGATGTCAAGAAGCAGTAGTTCTTAAAGAAGCATGTTAAACCAATGTTTTGTGCTTTGCAAAAGAAAACAGTTTCACTGGTTGAGAACACATCTTCAGACTGCAACCCATCGCCTGCACCAAACCGCTTTTGAGGCTTCCTCGACATGTTAGCACAAATGCAATTGGGCTTCGACTCATTTTAAGGTTTAAATCTTCATTCTTCTGGGTCCCTCATTGAAGGAGCGTAAAAGAACTTCTCGCTGTCGACAATTTGACTAATTTTTTGCTTTTTTAATTCTTAAGTCACGGTTAGCTCAGCTCCCAATTACAGTGACGGGCTCCATAAAACAATCATTTTCCGTCTTTCTGTGAGCAATGCTTCAATCATGCGGCAGTGTACTCCAGCTTCCCCCTGTCATGTTTAAACTTTACAGATGTCATGACAGACCTTGTTCTGCCGTCTATTCCGAAGATTGTTATAAAGCCCTTCTGTTAATTTTAGGAAGATCTAATAAAGCAAGCAGGCAGAGGCGATAATCATTTATATCCGCTGTTAATTTTGTACGCATAACAATGAAAAACAATTTCAGTCTCTTTAGGTAAACAATAAGGTAGGAAAAAGAGCTGGGGGAATCCTGAGAAAGTAAACAAAAGTCCCGAATTCACATGCATTGGCATGATGCAGGTTAAACGGCAATTTCGAAACGAAATTCCAAATAAGACAAGAAAACATTGAAGCAACATATATATAGGTACATGCCTAAACGTACGTGGCCTGATTTATTATATTCCGTGAAGACTAATGTTCTTGAAATGTTGTGATAGATCACCTTTGTTACCATATTATGTGGTCATCCTGGAGGTGGGCCAGAGTTATTGGCAATTTCCGTGAGGAGTTTTCGAATCTCCTTTCACGGCTTTCCGTTTACACCGCCAGGGCCTGTGAATATTTGCTTAGCTTATGTAAACTGTCGAGTGAACCCACCCTGACATTTTTGTGCACCCACCCTGACAGTTTTGTGTCCTAGCCGCGAGGTGCCGTTGATTTCGCGTCGCCATTACTCCATTCGCCCCTACTCTGACTGGGCCGTAGAAGCTGTGTGCTTGATGGTCCAGTCAACTTTAAACCAGATGATCAACCCCCCCCCCCCCTGCAGACTCACATGTAGAGAGTGAAGTCAAGCAATCAGAGATAGGCCTTTGATTGTTTCGGAGAAAGGCACTGTCAGTTTAGGGTGAACATAGTGTAGCCCCGAGCAGGCTAGTTGTGCCAATTTCGAAACAGAGTTGACATTTAGAAGGTGGTCAGATTTAACGTGGCAAATATTTTGGCTGACTTATTTTGGGTTGATATATCAATAGGATCCTTGCTAATTGTTCTGAGTTGCACCTTAATATGTACACTATTGCAACAAATTAACATGTGATTGTGATGTGTTTTTTCTATATAGGGCTACAGTCAAACCCGAATAATTCAAACTATACCTTGTATCGAACTATTCGTGAACAGACTAGTAGCTGCATTAAAAATTCATAGCGAAAAATGTGGTTACATTGAACGAAAATTGCAGCATCTCCTAATAGATCAAACTGCCAAGATCGCCGTGTTGCTCTTCAAGCTCTTTTTCCCACAACGCGGGCATCACGTTGGAGCTAGCAGTGAAAGCTGGCTTTTTTTTTTCTTTTGGGCAACCGCGTAAACCGCGCAGAAGAAGAAATAAATTATCTTTTGCGTAGGAAGCGGGGAGAGGGTGAGCCGGTTAGACCTTGAAAAACGAAGCGGCCACTGAATAGCCGTGTAGAGCGTCCCTCATGACGTACAGACTCTACTTCAAGAGTAAACAACATTTCTAAATGTGGCGTGCTTGTTTGATGTCAAATTCATTAAAGCTTTTATATAAAATTACCCGCTATACCAAACTGGTAGACGGTTTTTTGCGAGTTCGATGTAAACAGGTTTTACTTAAAGCGGCGGTCCCATGGTGGCCATCTTGAACAAGCCATTAGTTCAACCACTAGATGGCGGCACTCATCCGTGTGACCAGAAAACTGGCTCGTGGCAGTGGTGTTTTTCTGCTCTTAATTTTACTGGCGATTTCGGCGGCGAGAAAGTGCTCATTTAAACCTGACTGCAATAACCCGAAATATTCGGACTATGCAAGTTGGATTAAGCCCGTGCAAAATGATCCTCACAATGCTCAATGTCTTGTGTTGTAATGGTCTTATATATTTAACCACCTCTACAGTGGTCAGGAAATTTCAGCTTTAATTGTCAGGGAAAACCTGGAAAAGTAAGGGAATTTCAGAAGAATAATTTGCTAGACTCCCTGAAATCTCCTAATTCCAGATAATTAAAAAAAATTAAAAGAAATGTGTATAGGTTTACAACCTGCACAGAATAAAAGTTTTGTTCATATAAAAAAGTAATGGGGTTAAATGTGTTCGGCCAAATGAGCAGATATGCAACCAGTATTAACTATTTTTGGAATGCTACGGTAAATTTTCAATATTAAAAATATGCTTAGTTGCTGTTATAAACTTACTGCCTTTGCGAAAATCACTAAGTCAGTCAATAAATTTATCAAGACTAGGTGCTTGTGTGAACCTTAGTGTTTTGCAGACGACACTTGAGCCTGTCACACGCCTGCACCAATCCCGCCCGTCGTTGCATTGAGATTCACGCGTCATCTTGTACCACGTGATAGCCATGTTCTTGGCGGCCCGAGGTCGATGTTGCCAGACGGAGCCGAAGTTTCAGTTTCGAATTCTGCTTGTATAAAATTAGATTTAAAAATATATATCCCAAGGGCAACTCCGCTCAATTCCGTATTCAATTTTGCATTAAAAAGCCCTAGTAAAAGGCACTATGTCATTTGCTTTGCGAAAAAATGGGATATATACTTTAATCTAATTTTAACACGAGCGCGAATCGAAACTGAAACTTCGGCATTGTCCGGCAACATTGGCCTCGGGCCGCAAGAAGATGGCTATCACGTTGTAAGAGATGTCACATGATCCCGTACTCAACGACGGGCAGGATTGGGGCGGGCCTGCGCAAGGCGCAAGTGTCGTCTGAACCACAATCTTGACCACGTTTTGATGTCTACGACATTCGACGACGTCTGCACAACTGCGGCATAAGTCTGCGCACATAGTGTCCCTAGTGTCGATGAAACTCCGAGATAAAATAATCACGAATAATGAGGCGACGATGGCGGTTGTGACGCGGGAGACGGTGGTAACAGCGAGACCACAGCAGGACCACCTCCCATGAAGCGCGCTGCTCATGCGCGTTACACCTATGACAGTGGACACCGCTGAGCGTCGCAAGAAAACTATCCTGACATCACCGGTTACGCGTGCCCGGAGAAGTAAAAACAAGCACAAGGGGGCAATGGTGCCGACGTTTAGCTCAATGTTGACTTCGCCCACGCCGTGACCTTGACTGCACTGTTGGTTGCGCATTAATTCGCCCGCTCTTGTCAGCCAATTTCGGCAACTTGGCGAGTTGCAAAGTTTGCCGGACCGTTTAAGAGACATTTAGACGAAACTACGTCGCAATATTTGATGTGTGGTCTTCGTAGGTGATACGGAAGAGGTCTGCATTGTTGTTTTTTTTTTTTTTCAAAAAATGAAAATGAAGCGGAGTTTCCCTTTAAAGTTGTTATGAGGAGCCATTCTTTGATTTGTTGGTTACAGGCCAACAAATCATTTTAGGTTGGCAGGACCTCTGAAAGTGCCTTGTATTACGGTGCCTGGATGTGTCGCCATCTGGTGTGCTTACTGCACCATTCTTTTTGGTGCGTCGACAGTCCACAGTCGCTTCACAGTCAGAAGTTAGGATGCCATGACGACTGCGGCATTTGTACCCCTTGTCTTATTCACCAGAAGTTTGAAGACCAACTGCCAGGATCTCGACATCCGACAGCATGACACTTCCGGTTCTGTAACAGCCTTTGTTGCCACCATGGGACCACTCTTAATGCATGATCAGAAGAGGATGGTAATCACACCAGTGGGGAATACGTCCAGGCACTATACCTGTATTAAAACTTGCTTGAGCACCTGTTTATGCAAGATTATGTTTACGCTTGCAGCGTTACCTCGGAGGTGGGGTTTCTCTACCCGAAGAAAAGTTCAAGTGGCACATGGATAAAGCGAAGTCGGACTCTCGCTGCTGCATCCTGTTGGCCCGGTGCCTCTACAAGGACGAGGACCTGGTCAACAGGAGCGTGACGAGCCAGCCCTCCAGGCGCAACCTCAAGTATGGCGCCGTGAAAAGAAAGCACATCACACCAGTCAAAGTGGATGCAATCAAAGGTGCGTGCCTTGCAGCATGTCCCTTCCCCGCTCCAAACTATGCTGAATTGGCAGGTTTGGCATCGATCATTATATACGTTTTATAGACCACTCGAAGCTGACATGTTGAGGTTTTTGCTATCTTGGATGTGTAAATGGCACTATACCTTGTCTTGCCTCAGCATGAACTAACTGCAGAGGCTATGGAAGCGCGAGCGGGTATCCTTGACTGGAGCAGCCACTGCACGAGCACTTGTAGAGACGCCGACACGTGATCCAAAGCATTTAGCTCGCGCTTTTTAGCAGGCACGGCCAACAATAGTCCAGGCTAAAGTCACTGGATCCTGGGAAAGTAACGCCAAGCTCCTCGTGTGGTCGCCATCTTGGTCCGTGAAATGAACAATTTCTCCTTGACCCCTCCGTTCTTGGTGAGCCGATCTAGATTCGCGGGTGACGGGTAGCTTTATGGAGTGTTTTTTTGAATATCAAGATTTTGCTAACCACACACCGGCGAAACAAGCCTACACCTTCGTGCCACCACCAGATGCTGTGTCGGCGCTTGGAGGCACTGAAAAATAAGTTTGCTGTATTGAAATACGCAAGAAGAACAATATAATTGTAAGAGATCCATGAAGATGGGCATGAATATTAAGTTGATTGCATACAGAGTGCCAAAGACTCTTATATTGGCGAGGAACGCCTCCAGTACGATGATGCTCCATGGTAATCTTAGCGCGACTGGTTTAGAACGACCCTCTGGAAGCTTCGAAGATTTAAATGGACCAAGATGGCGATTTTTATGGCAACGTAGACCAATTAGCCAATCGCCTTGCTAAGTTTGTGTCGTCTGTATGTTAGTATCCGTTTGTGTCCGGCTAGCAGGTAGGGAAGGCAATGGCGCTACTTTCCCAGGATCCAGTGACTTTAGTCCAGGCTAAGGTGACACAAAGTATAGTCTGCATTTATCTTGTTTTTAGCGGTATTGGGGGAATGGATTGCTTTACTATTTGAGATGGCTCATTGTTCTCATGCTATGAAGAGACAAAAGATGACTGCAAAAGAAAGATGAAGAATGAGAGTAAATAACATTGCAGCTTTCTTTTTCATATGGATAGGATAGCATAACCTGCTTGGGGCTTCGTCCTAGCTTCCACTAGCAACGGCGGATCACGTGCCATTGTGAAGGCTTTTTGTTCCAACCTATCCGCAGAGGCTGCTCGGCTGGCCCTCTGCAGAGGCCAGCCGCGCAACCTCTGCAGACACCAGCCGGCCGGGTTCTGAGGAACGGTAGGTGTGCGCTGCTGCGGCGGCGCGTGGCAGCACCGCTCTGTGTACTGGTGTTCTTTAGAATTATACGGTGCGCTGACCGTGTCGCAGCCATTTTAAGAGCCGTTCTGCATAGGGAATTTTTTTGGCGTTTTTCGCGGTTACAAACAACGCCCGCTCAACTCCATGGGACTGTTAATGCTTTCGCATAAAAAAGAAACACTTTCCAGTCTCTATTTTCTTCATTTAAGAAGTTTTCTTTCAGTGATTAAGATGCTAATAAAATGTTCGAATATTATTTTCAGACATCATCTCTGAGGGTATACTGTAAACGACTTATTTTTCGCGGGCTCAATGTTTCGTGATTTAGGTCAAAGTGGAAGTTTTAGAATAATTCGCGGGTTCTAATGTTCGCGACGCGGTGGGATCTCAATATAGATTCTAATGTGTTTACATTTTACCGAAATTGTTAGCGGGACCTATTTTTCACGAATTGTAGGTGATTCGCGAAAATTAGGTCCTCGCGAAAATTAAGTCGTCTAAAGTAAATACCTCAGTCTTTGCAGCAGGGCTGCCAAAGAAATTACCCTTTTTTGAATTCTGACAACCTCAGCAAATTTGGAACTCCTTCAGCTCTGTCTATTGGCTGACATGTTTACTTTCTTGGAGCCGCCAAGAGAGGGATTCAGGGAAAGAGGGTAGCACTGTGTGCCCAATAATGAAAGAGCACATTATGTAGTGCGCTTAAAGGAATACTGAACTGAAATCTGAATTTCAGCTAAGAAGACAGTGGAAGCGCTCAATTAGAAGCTACAAACCCTAAGGCACCACTTTTATAACAATATAGATCGATATGTCGAACGGATGGCTGTATTTTTGGCAATAAAAAAACACAATTAAGCGAAGCTGACATCACGTTACCGGGTTCCTCGGCCTTGTCTTCCGTCCCTAGGCAAGCTTAGGAGACGCTCTGTGACGTGACGACAGACAGCCTGCCAGCCTCCCTCAATTGCATCTTTCTTTTCCAAAAATACAGCCATTCGTTCGGGATATTGTAGTAAAAGTGATGTCTTGGGGTTTGCAGCTTCCCAGTGAACGGTTCTACGGCCTTTTTGGGAAATAAACATTCCGGTTCAGTATCCCTTCCTTTTACAGGGCCTCTCTAGCGATTTTTCGATTGGTCTGAAACTTGCGACGACGCTTACTTCGGACAAAATGGTAACATGAAGAAACCATTTTTTTTCGCCACAAAATTCACAATGTTTCGGAAGTTATGAGCGAAATAAATGACAAATTCAAGCGAAAATAAGGATTTTTTCATACATATTACAGCACCCTCCAATGGTGGAACGGTTGTGCCACTCCTCGGGGGCATGCCAACTAGGTGCTGATCTCGTTGTTTCCAGTTTTCAAACACTATTTGTTTACTTTTACGCTCTCAAATCTTGACGCAAGAAAAGCAGGTGCTCAAAAAATAGTCAAATATGACTATAATTAGGTTCCTTGTTTCTTCTTTTTTTACTTTTTTTGGGGGGACCATAAGGTACTTCTGAAATGGATCCGCAATGTATCATAAATTTCATTCCTTTAACTGGTTTTCACCTCCCAGCTAGGCGGTCTTTCAGAAGAAAGTTGGGATTATCCTGAGTTTCATAAAACCCATTCGGGTTTCGAAAATTGGGAAATATCGGGGCTTATCTGGAAATGAAGACCTGCCCATAATGCATTCAATATAATGCAGTTTTTTCGTGTCGCTTAGAATCTACAATCCTGTATACAGAAAATAATCACTAGGCTAATAATGAAGCTCTCTATAATTTTGACAGGCCTCAAGAGATACCCTGCTATCTTAGACATTATTTTTGTTTTTTGTTCCCCTTATTTTATTCTGTGAAAAAACCGTTCTGTCCTTTTGAGACAGTTGTTCAAAAATATAATTCGAAAAAGATTTAGAATTTCCTGTGTTTGATGAGATTGTGTCTTCTATTTTCGCAGTTGGCTTATCTCACTATGTGAAGATGCGCAAGACCACTGTGCCTGATGACGACCGGATCGGCAAAGCCCTCTGTCATCTTTCGAACTTCTTAAGCGAGAAGAATCGACCTCCGAAGGCCGAAAAGTGTCCACAGGTGCCCCTGACGCCTCCTGTGCCCTTGGGGTCTCCAAATGAAAATTAAGCTTTAAAGGCTTATATTTTTTTTAGAACTGGTGTTTTTTTGGGGGAGGTTTTTTGTTTCGTTTGATTCTTTGAAAAGACAGTACCGTAATATCCCGAGATAGTCGGCCTAAAAATGAAAGTAAACCGGGTGAAAATAAGGCGTAGACTCACTTTTTGTGTGCGATCAAAAAAATTTTAAAATATGCTAGTTTTAGATTTTGTGACCTGCGAAACTTGTAATCACAGGGAGGGTCGATAAACCAAAGACGACTGTCCTCAGTCAGCAACATTCGCCTATCTCCTGCCGTGGTTAAGTAACACAATTTCTGCCAAGGTCACCACTGGCCAGGGCCCTGCAATTACTAGAAGTGGGCTATCCGAGTTTTGAAAAATTAACAAATCGTACCAAAAATAGCTGCAGGTTATCTTTCGGAGGTGGGGCATCTCTTGGGATATTACGGTAGCTAGCTAATTTCCGCAGGAAGAAAACTGATGGCAGTAGTAGTTAGGGCAATCACAGCCATTAAGTTAACTTATATAATTTGGGTCACTGGTGTTGCTCCCATTCCGTTTACTTTTCTTGTAATTAACCACAGGTAGTGGTGATCAAGAGTTGTAAGTTCCTTGTAGTACTTAAAATATTAAAAAAATGACAGCGCCTGTAAACATTAGACAGAAGTCTGTCTGGTAGTGAAAAATAATTATTAAAACGACTACCAACCAATCCCTAAATCAGGGGCCAAATTTTTTTTTTTTTTTAAATTTAAGATGTAGGCATGAATTTTAAAATGCATAATCGCATTACTTATATACTATAAACGACTAAATTTTTGCGAGGACCTAATTTTCGCGAATTTTGCGAATCGCCCACAATTCGCGAAAAATGCGTCCCGCGAACAATTCGGGCAATATGTGAACGCTACGGAAGCTACACTCGATTCGCGAAAATTAAGACCCGCGAATAATTTCAAATTTTTCAGCTGTGGCCCGATTCGCGAAAATTTGAGCCCGCGAAAATTAAGTTGTTTACAGTATGTACATATATACAGGGTGTTTTTTTTTAAGCTTAACAGATTTGTTTTAAAAAAACCATAGACGCTAGATTAATGCGGTCTGCGCAGGTGAGTTATACGGCCAGGGGGACATAATATAGGAGGCTAATTTTAACAATCAGTCGGCTAATTAGTTAAAATTCGTTAATTTAATTTTTAATTAATAAAAATAGACATATAGTTCCAATTAGAAACTTGCTCAGCATCGTCGAAAACCACTAAATCAGCAATTTTCAGAAAAACTTTGAACGCGTGAGAAGCGTAGTAGTTCACTAAAGTTACCTCTCGTGGAGCAGGTACAAGGCTGGGGCTAGATAAGAGGCGGAAAAATTGCGCGGGCGCCTTATCGCAACCTCTAGCTTTGTACCTGCTCCACGAGCGGTAACTTCAGTTCACTACTACGCTTCTCACGCGCTCAAAGTCTTTCTGAAAATGACTGATTTAGGGGTTTTCGATGACGCTGAGCAAATTTCTAATTGGAACCAAATGTCTATTTTCATTAATTAAAAAGTTAATTAACGAATTTTAAGTAATTAGCCAACTGATCGTTACGAATAGCCCCCTACAATGTGTCCCCCTGGCCGTATAACTCACTTCCACAAGTGGAATAAGTGTAACTTTCACGGCATTTTTTAAACAAATCTGTTACGCTTAAAAAAAACACCCTGTATATATACATATATACAGGATACCATTGAAGGGTTAGCTCATTCAGGTGGCTTTGTTGGAGAAAGCCGAGGGGCACAGTTCTTTCATGTATATGCCGTAAAATCCTTCCTAACTTCCCCTGTGAAAGCAACACTGCTGACGAAATCCTGCACGACGGAGACGAAAGAATGAGTACGGTTGCAAGTACCAATAAAGGGAAAAGTGAGTGTTTACTATGCGTTTTATTTGTGTGGGCTAATTCGATTTCAGATGCGCGCTAGTCCATGTCAATTTCAGCATACGCTGGACCGATACTTGACACGGATAACTTCCGTGTCAAGTATCAAGTCAGGCGTACCGTGTACCGAATTCATTGCTGCACACGGTATACACAACTACACGGTTCAATATACGGTTTGCAGTCACCAAGTTCAGAATAGGGTATGCGCTGGCAATACGATTTGGTCACGGTATGTATATTTACGGTAAGATTCCCGGTTCGATAATCCAGTTTGAATGTTACCGTGTTAAATTTCATATCGTTTTTTTCGGTAGGGAAATCTATTCCACACCAGGAAGTGTGCGTTTGTGTGCGATGCGCCAAATATTAGCTTTGTATTGCCGCTCTGGAGAACGTTACAGGCTCAACATTCAACACTGGTGAAATTGTCTCAGCATTTCTATGCGACCCGCTGGCACGTCCGTGCCTTTAAGGATACTGTGATAACTGCCCAAAAGGCCAGTCTCTTACACTCGAGGAACTTCATATCCCAGAGGATGAAGAGATTGTGCTTACAACATGGGAGTCTGGCGACCATGAGAAAAAAACATTTTATCCTGAGACTTTCCTAAAAGTCGTTCAAGTAACGGTTACAATTTGGATATTTCACAATAATATCCGACAAACGCAAGATAAAGCGATTTACGATGAAAAGCAGCGCATGCAACGCGAGAGCATTGTCTTTCACTCTGACTGTGCTGAAAACTGGGCCATCGTGCTTCCTGACAAAGTTTAACCATACCGCTGAAAAAAAAAAGTTACGATATTTACATGTGTAGTGACGGCAAGAAAATCTTCAAACAACTTTCCTATCATCACTGACCACCTGTGTAACGACGACGCTCACATGTCCTTGGCTCTAGAAAAAGTGAAAATGGGTTAAAGACAACGTTGCGGTGTACTCGAAGGTGACGTATGAAAGTGACGGGGCCGCCAGTCATTTTAAGAGCCGCTACCAGCTTCACCAGTTTGCACAAAACGATTGCCCACAAGCAGTGGTTATTTTCTGCAGCTGGACATGGGAAAATGCATGCGACGAAGTTGGCGGACTCGTGAAGCCCCAGGCTACGCTGAACAACCTGACAGAACGTTCAATAAACGAAATTCAAACGGCCAGGACAATGGTGAGCGTTCTATCCGAGAAACTGAAAGGCGTAAATCGTGTGTATCTGGACGAAAATGAGGTTATTCGGTATCGTCAACAACAACAAAAAAAGAAGAGTGGCTGACGGTGCATGTCTTTCCTGGCACTGTCTTTGCACGCGTGGCGGCTGTGGAAGTCATCAACAGAAGAAACCTGTGACACATGTGTAGCACGGACAGTCAGATCTGGTTAAAGGAAAGTTTATTAAATGGGTACAGCGAGTAAAGCCTTAGCGTAAAGTGTTGAATTTGATTCCCCAAGGACTGCTCATTTTTAATGCAAGGACATCTTATTTATCACAGTTTTCTTCGTGGGGCATTTAACCTACTGTTTTAATTTGTAAGTGCTTATACACTTTATCTGATCATTATACGAGAATGCCGAAACGTAATCCTCGCGCAGGATAAAATATCTCGGTTTGCCACGATTCATTTCTACACCGAGAGTATCGAAGCTTCTACAGTCTTGCGCGTTAGCACCCTTCACCTGAAAAGGTTTGTCCCCGGAAATACATAGCTAACCTAAACAATTTTAGTATTCTATCGTTATGTTTGAGAGTGGAAGTAAAGTTATTTCTTTTATTCTAAATAAAGGATATCACGGAAAGTAAAACTTCACATTGCGTCATCTTTTTCTCGAATCACTAGTTTCTAATTTTACGCTGTATGTAAAATGCTGCATATAGTTTCTCCTCACGTTTACTGTGTGACCGATTGCTCTAATTGTCAATGACCTCATCTGAATAAAAATATATGAAAGATTTTTGTTAGTGTTATGAAACTGGAACTCAGAGTCACTTCTTCTATAAGGCACTGCTAAGTGTAGGCTTCCGAAAAAGAACCCTACTTCGTGGAGATATATCTTTTTTCTCAATAAAATAATGCAACATGTTTTAATAGAAATGAATGCCGATATAGCGTATAACAGGGTACCCAAATTCAAGAAAAATCGAAGGTGGTGTTTTTTTCTTTTGCATCGGAAAAGTTCGTTGTTTGATTTTTTCTATGTTTGCATAAATATATCACCATTATCGTATCACTTAGATACCTAATACGTATTTAAATAATAATCATATACAAGTAAAATAATATCTGAAAGTATATGATTATGATTAAATTATTTTATGAGATACGAGCCTCCAAAGTTTGCCATTTGTCGTTCGAGATAGCATGCTTTGCAATTTTTAGAAACATATTTAAATAACTCTTATTACTATATATTACAAGCGAACTGTACAGATAGTTTGTTTCTGAAAAGTATTACACTTTTCCTAATTTTACCGTTTTAGTTATTCAATTTCAAACGAGCCCCCTCCGTCAGTACGCGTTAAAGCAACTGCCCACCTCTTCATGCCTTACGAATTTTCCTGCCTCCAATTTTTTTTCTGTTCAAAACTAAGCGTGGATTTGTTTATACCAGACACTAGACAATGGCATATAAAAACATCAGTTGATTTAAAAGTGTCGACCAGCCACCCTTTGGTCGATCTTCTCTGATATCACCCTTTATAGATTATTAAAATTTCTATTGAGTCAGACCCGCTCGATTCATTTCTGGGGAAAGTTGTGAGTTGTCCACTCCTTACTGCCAGGATAGCTTTCTACTTCCGTCTCCCATTTAACCTCGGACTTTCCTGTATTAGACAGAACAGTATTTGGTATAGGCCCAAGTTAGGCCCTTATGTTTGACACATTTTCGCCGAGTTAGGCAGTTTTTTTTGTAGTGCTACCTGGGTTGACACAACAGAGAAATGTATTGCCTTATAAAGAAGCGAGACAACATTGGTTCATTAGGTGTGAAACTTCAGGTACGCCATTTATAAAGGTGTAGGGTACACCATTATAAAGGATGTACCTTTTACAAAGGAGTAAGGCAGGAGCTTTGAAGTTGCTCGCAAAAATGTGAAATGCTACAACACTTATCAAAAGGTGCGGGTTATAGACATTAGATAAAGGGCTAGAAGCCTATATTGGTTCTTTGGAGTTTGCTGTGTACAGCCGTTGAAAGGTTAAGGATTTAGTAGGTGCTCCGCCTTCAGTTCGATCTTTTTGCCTTTGACAGCAGTTTGCGACGCACCAGCCAAATCCCGGTAGTCGGCAACGAGCGCGTGCTAGAGGCCAAACCTTTACAGCATCATTAGCCTGACACTGACTATAAGTACAGTTTATCTAAGAAAACACATCTTTTTCCAACCGACAGTTTCCCCTGCAGAGAATACAATGGGCACGGAAAACACGGCAGTAGGCGTGCGCTGTGTTCCAGAACATACTGGTGCCATAAAGAACTCACCATAGAAGTTGAAATTTTCGTTTTCAGAAACATGGTTGCACTTTCGTGGGACATTGTCAGGGTCTAGGTTCAAAGAACGATAAAGACAGCCTACTCTACAACCGCCCACTTTGGTAAAAAGATTGTGTTCAAGGTGCTAAGAGCTATGCGATCAGTCAAGTAGCAGCGAGAAAGAAACTGCTCCCAGGCGTAGCATACGTACTACAAGAAGGGCGTCGCATCATCAGATTTTCAGGTATTCGAACCTCCAAAGAAGACGAGGTCACCGAGCGGAAAGGAGGGCAGGAGAGGAGAGCTGTCGCCTATCAAAATTTGCTGGAAAAACTGACTAAGACTGGCGGCCGAAATAAGAAACAGAGGAAAGGGGTCAAGGTGCTCAAGGTTGGAGTTTCGACTTACTGAGGATAGTTTATTGTCAGAAGTAGCCGAGGGAGAACAAAATAAGAAAACTGGCCAGCAGCGTTTCGGAAAGTAAAAAGAACGAGAGTACTTTCTGAGAGATATTCGATTGTCACAAATGCTTTTCTACATCTCTTATTATCGGTATATATATGAAATATTTGGAGATAGACACTATCAGCCTATTAGTTAATTGTAGGTTACACGCCGCAAAAGAATCTGAATTATAAACAATAGCATGGTTTCGTGTTACAAAAAAAAAAAATAGGGATTCTCATTTGTTGATGTAAGATATTGACATTTAAAAAAGGTAAATTACATCAGTAATGCCTAAATTACATTCAAGGCTGAAAAAAGTGTTCTATAAGTGTGTGGACAATGTGCCGGTTCTACACTGAAACGCTCAGTTTGCTGGATTGAATTTTGAAGTTCAGTACTTCTTGCCGCATATCAATTATTGGCTCTAGAACATGCTCCTAAAACACGTTTCATTCCGTTTAGATTTTTAGCAAATCTTTTACATATTTTACTGTGTTGTAAGATGAGTAAAGAATAGCAGGGTGGGTATCATGATGAAAAACAATGTCCGTGCAAAATGGACTTTGAAAACTGCAATTTTCACGTCATGATTTTTTTTTTATCTCGGAGAAACAAATATAACTCCAGAATTCTTGCGTATTTAAAGATATCCTCTGAAGACATATCTTTCGCGTGCTTTCTATATGAATGATAAATATAACCATGACCATATTTTTCTTAATGTTCGTGACGTCAGCTAATTGCCAATAAATTCTAGATACTGCACAAAGTTGAAATAGTCGCAAGCAGTTGTTCACTATACCTGATTATAACATAATTTAAACATGTGGGAACGTATTAGAACTATATTGAGAATCCATTTAGTGAAACTACTCAAATCCCATTGTCTACTCAATATTTGCAAAACACCGGTCTTCTCTGGGTATCGACTTGGGAAAGGTATTTTTTTTTAAATATTTTTCGAATACTAATAAGATTTTGGTGCACATTTCAGAAAACAACCAATCTTAGTTTTAAACAAAGCACATCTGTATTTTAAGCGTAATAGTTTCTGTTGAGTTCTTAAAGCCCTATTGGAAAAACACACAAGAAACATACCCGCTGCTTGTACTGTTCTGGTATAACGCCATCATAATTTCTTGTTATTATGGATGCAGCTAGTTTGGTATGGCGTTTTGCATAACTGGAGATACCGGCGCCGCTATGGCTCCTCCTCCTTCTATACTGGCAGCCAGTTTGCTTGCCGATATGATTCGGTGAAGCTGGTATGATTTTGCGTCCGATGACGTAGGCGACCGCCAACTTTCCAACAAACGCTTATACCACAAGACCACCGGTATCACAAAATCATACATGCAGAAAGGCGACCGACAGCTTCCTACAAAAACGTTCAACATTTACCACCGGTATCGTTACATATACCCTCCATGTCGAAACGGAACATAGACCGACGCATGAGCTCACACAAATTCCTCAGTCAACTCTTCACGGCGACGTCTTGGGGCGACTGTCTCGAATAATGTGCTCCACAAGTATTCGACAGCCGCACCAACCGTACCGCATAGCAAAGCCCGTGCACGACAACAGACCGATCGTGACACGAAGCCGAGCGCATCACCGATCGACAGCGGCAAACTGCCCGTTGTTCGTACCATGCACCGTCACTCGTACTCGGCAAACTCGGCTTTTTTTCGTGGCTCCGTCGTCGCAACCGCCGTAACCATCCGCAAACCCACCACCCCGCAACTGATAGCCGGCGTCGGCGAAACCGAAACGTAAAGCTTCCGCCCAGTGGCTGCCGCGGCTCCCCGGCTCGCCTAGATCCCCGGCTTCGGCTTGCCCGCTTCCCGTCGTCACGGAGAAGGTGAAGGCGCAGCGGCGGGAGGGTCGTCGGCTCGCTTTACGTTTCACAAGACAGATGTTTTGCGGTCCTTTTCTGGCGCGACTCTGGTTCTCAACTCGACGGCGCCTCTCATAGTTCAACCAGGCGTGGTCAGCCTGGGTCAATGCAGCGCGGCTGGTTTGCCTCGTCCGATCGCCGGAGACTTCGTAGTTCGCCCGTTAGGCTTAGGATCCGAGGGTGTCTGTCTTTCCCTGAAGCGGTAAGTGAATCTCGTCCCGTTTTCGTTCTACTTTTAAAATATGTTAGGTGCGCTTCAGTGTAAACATGTGTGCCAAGTGTTCGTGACAATTTTGAGCTAGAGTAATAGACGATTTGCTATTTTCCCAAGCGCCCCGGCCCGCGCGCGAGGAATTGTCGGAGAGACTGTCCCTCGCCTGGCCGCCCTGCCTTGAGATCGCATTGCCTTGTCGCTTGCCTCCTCTTAATCCTCTGTTTTTCGATTCCATTACCTATTTTTATGTGTTCAAGTGTATTTTTTATTGCTTCTAAGTGTTTCTTTTCTCTTATGCGCGCGATATTTCTTGTATATATATATATAGTATTTGTGTCTTTATTTTGCCTTTTTCGACGGGAGTGCCGACGGACAACACGCCGCTTCGCGCGTTGTTCCCGGGTGAGTACTACCGTTGCTACCGATTCCTATCGCGCTGTTAGCTGTTCACTTTGGTTCAATTTGACCCGCGTGCAGTCGAGAGGAGCCGTTTATGAACACCCGCGCACATGTCATAGGGGTAGGCAGAGCTCTGAATCAACAATCGCGACGCCAGAGCCGAGTGCGCTGTGAATTGACCGCCCGCGCTCGCTCCGTTGACTCGCACTGTAACGTATGCCTTCGAGTGCCGCTTACTTGACCAACATACAGCACACCGCTTTGTCGCCGCGAACCATTTGTCCGAATGTTTGCGAAGCTGAGGCATGTGCAACGCTGCGGCGCCTGATAACTGCGCGCTGCGGCGCGAGCCCTTCGCAAGCACCGGTGGCCCAACGTAGCGGCTTGTATGCGCTTGTGGTATGCCTTCTTAATCTATCTGCTAAGCGGTTGTTAGTTGCAAACAACCTTTTTCAAGTGCTGACAACTGCGCGCCGCTGCGTGCAGTTGCCAGGCGCCGCAGCGTTGGATGTGCCAAACGGTGTTACGGTTTCGCAGGCATTCGGACAAATGATTCGCGGCGACAAAGCGGCGTGCTGTATCTTGGTCAAATAATCGGCACTCGAAGGCATACGCTACAGTGCGAGTCAACGGAGCGAGCGCGGGCGGCCAAATCACAGGGCACTCTGCTCTCGCGTCGCGATTGTTGATTCAGAGCTCTGCCTACCCCTATGACAGGTCCATATCACATGAGTGAATGACGTTTTAGCGAACAGCGACATTTGAGCGAATCGATGTTTTAGTGAATAACGGGGGCGCGCGTTAAGCCATACGCCGCTTCGCGGCGACAATTTGCAGGTAGGTCGAAATTCTTCGGTCACAATTTCCGAAAAAAAAAAAAAAAGGTCGCCTTATATTTAAATAAATACGGTAACTTTAATTTTTATTTCGGGTTCCGTCGGACGTAACGTTAGACACTGCGTTATACACT
>JABSTQ010004729.1:0-83913 GCA_013358835.2 Ixodes persulcatus
TGTTATGCCAAGTGCACCTCCCAGAGATAAACAGGTGCTTGAACACTGTGTTAGTAAGAAATTTCGAGGAAGTGCACACAAGATGCAGTAGGGAGTAAAACATGTGCATACCTTTATTCTTGAAAATTAATTAGTGGTTCACATCCAGCTTTCATGTGGAAGGCAATCATCATAACTTCCAGAGCAATCAAGTCCATATGAACAACTACAGAACCTGGAAAACAAAAAAAACAAAAAAAAAAATGTGGAATGTGGTTAGGTTTTGAATAGAATGCAATGACAAACTAAACCTCCGGATATCTGCAAACTATGAGTTAGACGTAAGTGCACTGCAGGTGCCAGTGTGCTTTACGAAAGCTGTGAACCCAAATGAAATTACTTGAAAGGGGCATGGACACAGAAATTAGGCAAGGTAGAGTATTTGTTACACAACAGCACCATAGGTTATTGGACATACACAAAACATTTCAGAATGTATAAAACTCCAATATTTACAAAATTATTTTTTTTAGTGTTTGTCGTTTTTATCTGGTGACCATGCAGGATACCTTGACACAACTCCTACTGTGGCGACGGTAGCTCATCCCTAAACCACGTGACTCTGATTGAGACGTTGAACATTCTCTCTTTCGTTGTTCCCTACCTGCGTTCGCCACGCCACGCATGTTCCATTACTAAGGCTCTGTACCCGTTTCTTCCTCTGCCGTCTCCCTCCAAAAGTGACGTTGAATTCGAAGGAGCAAGCTGTGCCAGATATTCCAACTGCCCAAAACTTGGGACGGAAAAGTGAGGCAAAGGAGCACGTTGGGGCGAAGTACGCCTGGGCGCCTTCTGATCCACGCCTCGAAGTACATACAAGAGATCTACGAGTAGCACCGCCTCGCCTCGCTGCTTGGGACTGACTAGACACACTAAAGGGACGAGGCAGATGTTGTCACCAACGCTTGCGAACATTGCTGGCTCGCTGAATAGGTGGATCCGAGGGTCCCTTAACTAATTAGAATTTTTGTGTGAAACTAATGCATTCTTTGATAAACAAATTTGTCAGTTTTATAGTAACATGTAATGGGCTTCAGTGACACACTTAGATTTCTTTTTTTTTTTTCATTCCTGAAAAGTCTAGAACCAGTTGAATGCTAACATAATTTCTACAGCTGTTTTTGTTTTACACGTACAGATAAACAATTGGTTATGTGTACGTGAAATTAATGCTTAATCTATTTAGTATGTTTCCCCCCCATATAATGCATTCCACAAGAATGCCCTTGAGGGTAATGAACTTGAACTTGAGCTGGAGCTGAAGTACCTCCCATGAAACATAGTGTGGATTTGTATGGTGCTCCAACAACCAAAACAGAGTCACAAGTGATCCTACCCGTCAATATAATTAGGATAAAAATCCATGGTGACTAAAATTGTAGTTTGGCTAGTTGATACGTCACAAAGGAAACATAAAAAAACAGGTACGGATAGAAGTGACTCGGCAAACAAAAGGATCACTCCCAGTGGAGGTTTGCTACCAGGAATTAAAAATAAAACACAAAACATAGAAGACAACTTAAATCATCTGGCACCACCTAACCCACATGGATATCAGTTAGTGCAGTGGTTCTCAAACGGGGGTCCGCGAAGGCATTCTAGGGGTCCGCGAGACCCTGCCTCATCAGCCAAGCCCGGCAATAAAAGTTGTTTTCTCAGGTCGAGACAAAATGTTTCAGTTTTCGGGCGAGTTTTCTCGTGTGTATGTCAATAAGATAGATCTACTTGACACTATCCCTTAGTTATATCTATTTATTAAACCATTATTATATTTAATCTGTACTTTTCCTCTCCCCTCCCCACGAATGGGGTCCTCCATCATATTTGCCGATCCACAAGGGGTCCGCGAAACATTGATGGTTGAGAACCACTGAGTTAGTGTATTGACCAGAGAAGGGGAGCGAAAAAAAAAAAGTTGGAAGAGGAGACACCTCCAGGTGCATTGTGTGGTGGAAACAATATATGATCCGCATTTGCATAGCCTATGCAGGTCAAGCAAAGCCCTATATCAAAGACAGCCCCCGGTGTTGTGTGAACATTTGGCAGTACAGTTACCAGATGCGGTTGCATGACAGAGTTCAATAAGATCAGATAACTGCAGGCTATCAGGATAGAATCACAAGGATATGGGGAAGCTGGTGAAATTTCGGCTCGTGACCACGACAACTGCTTCCTCATCCGGTCCATTTCTTTATTAAAAAAGGATTGATTATCTTCAACCCATAAACAAAAGCAAGCATCCTCAGCATTCACATAAGGTAGGTGGCACAGGGTGATTACTTGATGTGTAGTATATACCATAGAAATAAACCAGAGATGCAAATGGTGAACTGTGAACGTAGAAAAAATGTGTCACTTCCGTCTTTTTTTTTTCTGTTTTTTTGAAATTCAAATTATTTACAATCTTTCTTATCTGAGCCACTTATATACAATTGAAAACGGAGGGAACTAGATTTGTGAACATATGAAAAAAAAACTATTTTCCTTGTACCGAACCACGTTCCAAGTACAAACCTTGGCTAATAGTGTAGCCTACAATTGAAATAAAGTAGTGCTGTATCCTGCATGCCAAAAGATGCACAAAGGCTTGCCCAGTGTGATGCAGATGGGCGCTGCGGGAAGCTCTTCGGGTTCAACATCGGAGATGCGTGTTGCATTCTAAAAGTAAACAATGATGCAGTTCAACTTGAAACCAAATTATTATCTGAGAATGTTTCAAAGACAAGAAAGCACAAGTGGCTAATGTTTCCATGTATTAACAGACAAAATGTAATAATCAGTGGTGAAACTTAGAAAATAACTGCTTGTAGCAGTTTTTGTAGCAAAAAAATGGCTTTTGTAGCACACATTTCATTGAATTTATTTCACATTGCATACTTAAGGACATGACGTGCCAAAACCAAGAGCACACGCAACAAAAACTTCACAAACAAGTACTGGGGCAGGATACCACTAGCAGACAAATAGTTGCTTGAACGACGGCAAGCTGAAGTATTCAAATAACAAACCTGCAGCAAAAAGATGTCCGAGCGCGCTATCATGGCTGTGGTAGCGTGCCTCAAATGACTGGCGTGGGATGGCGGCTTTTGTAGAGGCATCGTAGCTGACGACCAGTGTTGGCAGGCTCCTAATGCTCCCAACTTGAAATCCACCAAGATGGGTCCCAGGCGCCACTGTTTTCCCGTGGTTGGCTCGAGAACGATCAATTCCGTGGCATCCTGCGGTTCGTCCAGCATATGGGCCTCGTCATTGCTGGCAATGCTCAGAAGTATAATCTGCAGCAAAAATATGCGTGAGCGCTTCATCACGGCTGTGGTAGCGTGTCCCCCATATTTGAGCTTTTGGAGCAGGCGATTCCGGTTCATCACATTGTAAAAAGCGATGCAAGTACTATAGAAATTCCCGCAGTTCCTCAAAGTGCCATAAAACTATTATAACTGCAATTATAAAACACAATTATTCGCAGCAAAAAGATTGCTTTTGGAAGTGTTGTAATAAAAGGGGATAGAAAGCAAAAACACAGAACTTTGGCAAGAACCTCATGGCCTTTAAATCTCGATGCAATTACTAAATCAGTCCCATCTTCAACAACTGCAAAGCAACAAAACTATTTTAGCATAGCAAATAAACCACACGTCACAACAAGCATTTTTCCCTAAAATAAAAATAATGCGAGGAAGATTCATACGAGTGTTCCTAAAGTAATAGGTGCACCGGAACAATGATTGACACCGCTCTTCCTCCCACGCAAGGCATCAATAATCGTTCCAGGCAATGAGAAGCTACTACAAAAGGGAAACTAAGGGCTGAACACTCTTCTCGGAAAGTGGCCACCTTTTGCTTGAGCACATAATTTAATAGTCGCTTTTACGTAGGCAAATATAAGCGAGTAACTCGGGGTTCCTCAATTTCATGAAAGAACAAAATTGTTTTCGTCTATGGAAGCTCGCCGTGGGACGGAAGTGGTGTGTGTAACTCAGTCCTATTTGTTATCGAGCGGTAATACATCATATCTGCTGAAAGTATTTAATAAATCATAGCTGCAAAAGCAGGTGGAATATCGTCATCTGCTTCAAGCCAGCATCTAATTGAGAGCCTCAAGTAACAGTGTGTTTAACTGCTAGATCGGGCATCTCCCTCCCTTTCATCACCAGATCCCGCTCTCTGCGTGGGGGTGTTGTGGGAAGCGTGTGTTTATGGGCGCCATGAAATTGCAAAATTTTGGTGTTGGTCTATGGGCTACGGGTGGTTTTTCAACGTAAATCCGGGCATAAACAGATGCTTGAAGATTTTACGCGAAGAATAAAATAACACTTTTCTATAGACACCATTTTTGTTTCGATGGGATAGGCATTTTGTACACGCAGAAAAGTGTATAATCCGCCATCTCTAACGCCGCCATTAAGTTGCAAACGCTCTCCATGGTTTAATTTGAACGCACTCTTACTTGAGGCTTTCTAGCATCTAATGATGTCGGTGGTGCCATTCCGTGGTATGTTATGCACGCAAGGCCGTCGTTCGCACGGTAGGCCTACCTCACTGATCTCTAATACAGGGTGCTGGAAGGCGCTTAGCCTCGCTCCGAGTCGGGCACGAGTGAAGCCATCGGAAGTTCGATGCTTGTCCCGGAAGTCGAGTGTTTGCTGGGTTTTATAGTGCATTTAGTTAATGTTTTGATTCGCGCTTTCTTGCATTTTTACGAAGGTTTTAATAATCCTTTTTAGTAATCAATCTTGAGAATGAGGCATTTGAACTTGGGGCATATCAACTAGAATTTCGAAATTCTCACACATCAAATGGCTTCCAAGAAGACTTCTCGGGCCTGCATGAACTGTTATTGTGCAACAAGCAGGCTCTCTTGATATAACAAAAGCAAATCAAGTGCCTTGGACACTGTTTGGACCACCGCTCGTAAGAGTGGGAAAGCCTGTCAAGCGCTCACTTCCGAGACAAGCCGCTTACTTCCAGTGGCATCATACCCGTTTGCTCAATGCACCATCCAGCCCTCTAGTGGAGGTCAGTGGCCTACCTTGAAACAAACTGCCATAGACAAGAAGACATGAACTTTTGTTACACATAAACTCACTGATCTCTATGACAATTGTTGGATCGCGCATCCCCGCTCCGCGAGTGCGGCCACCAGACTGCCATCTTGCATGTCAAAAAACCACGTTTTTGGACCGTTGTGGAGGCTGGCCGCAGCGTGCTGAAGACACGTTTTCTACTCGTTCTTGGTCATTCGCAAAAAACGTTTTTTAAAACCCCGTGTAAGCTGGATACTTGCTGATGAGAACACGTGTAAATTTTTACGGAAGCGCAGTGCAGCAAGAAAAAGGCACAACTCGTCGAAAGTAAGTTTCGCCGGACTTGCGGCATGATCAAAGCTTCCTTGGCATGCCGAAGCGCTGAGTCTCTAAGTACTGGTGCTGCAGCAAAGTTTCGAAGGTCTGTCACGCATAGATGTCTTTGCATCATATATCGGCCAAAGAGTTCTGGATCGTCCAGATGTTCAGGCGAGTTGCTATTAATAAAGGGGGGAAAGCAATCTGTACAGTTGCTCTTATGCACTATTAACCATGGCTATGTTCCAAATCTACTCTAATAGATCACATAGCAGCACAAATAGAGCAACGCTGTGGAGCAAGGAGGGTTTTCGAAGGCAAAAGTGCAAGACGGCGAGAATGAAAATCTTTGAAGCGCGGTCCATATGGTCGTGCGCAGTCTGTTGACCAATCACAATTAGGCGAGCCGTGCTCAAACGTCAAGTGAAATTAAGTAGGTTGATAATGAGCCACCGCTGATCAGTGATGAGGAGCTGTTCTGCGCGGTATTCTCTGAACCGACTAACAACGAAAAAAAGACGTACCATCACCCCCCTCTTCTGTCGCCACTTAGCTACAAATAAATTTGTCAGAGTAAAGTAAAACGCTGCTCCAGAGGCACATACGGCTAAAGGCACATTGCACTCACAAAACACATCCACACGGTGTCGATTCTTGAACGGCATCCAAGAGTGCGAAGGCATAGATACGCAGCGCTTCGGCGTGCCAAGGAAGCTTTGGACACGCCACGAGACCGGCGAAACTTGCTTTCGACGAGTTGTGCCTTTTTTTCTGCGGCACTGCGCTTCCGTAAAAATTGTCACGGGTTCTCAACGGCAAGGTTTTAAAGAACTTCGGTGAATGATGACGAACGTGTAGAAACCGTGTCTTCAGCACGCTGCCGCCAGCCTCCGCAACGCTCCAAAAGCGTGCTTTCTCAACATGCAAGATTGCCGTCCGGTGGCCGCACTCGGGCTGCAGCGATCAAGCGGGGAGCGCGATCCAGCAATTGTCCTAAACATCAGCGTATAAACTAGAGAAAACACGACATGCTCTCTTAAATTCAGTACGTGAGAGCGCTCATTTTAATTATTCAACGAGCGCGGTTCAGTGTTTCATGTTAAAATCTGATTTCGCCGGTTCTTACCGCGCCCGAAAGCGAAAGGGTGACGGCGCCCGGAAGCAAAAAAGGTACGAACAGAAAGAGTTCGGGAGAGCCCACTCAGCCCAGAGCAAACCAAACACCCATGGCGATGAGCCTTGTGCCTGCACACGTCCATCGAGTCGAGTCTGATGCGTGGATAGGTTTCCCTCGTGCAACTGAGTCGGGAAGCTAAAGCGAAACATTTAGCGCGTTTTCTGACTGAGCCCGCGCTATTGCGTTAAGTTACGCGTCTTTGATTCCTTCTGCACTTCGGTTATCTCGCAAGGCGCATGCGAAAATGAGCTAGCTTACCTTCTTAGTCCGGTTGAATGGTGACAGGTGATCGCGGCGACAACGAAGAGCCCAGCCGTCCTCACCGCCTTTGGTGGTTCACGCGCGAGCGAGCGTACGGACCGACCGGCGTAGTAAACATCACGTGACAGACGGTCGCTCCTGCGCTCCTCCAGTTCCTCGCGCTCGCATCGCTCGCGTGTCTTCGTCCGCGAGGTGAGTGCGCCCACTGAGTGCGCCGGCTTTCGGGTGGGTCTACCTCCGCCGGTCAAAGAGATCCTCGCATTCGCACGAACGGCACGTAACATGAGACATCTGCCAACAAGAAAACTATCCCTAGAGCAAACGTGGTGTGTGTTATGTGTTTTTACTTGAAAGAAAAGCGAACACAGACCTGAAATAAGAAATATATGAAGCCGTATATTTATGGACTCGTGCCGTCATGTCGCCTCTACGGCGTTTTGCCCGTGCGCGCCTCTCACGGCGCTTTCCAGTTTTGAAAACGGCTGTTAACTTACGGTTTTTTTTTTACAGTGTAGGATCAAGGTTCACTGGGTACCCGTCGGTATATTGGTGGCGAACGATTTCGAGCACCCAGAAGGCGCTCTTCTGGGCGTTAAGCCGTCCACACACATATGCACTAATCGCGCATGTAAGAGCATTTGTCGCATTTCTATTTCAGCATCCCACATGTCCGCATGGTGCTGCTTATGCACACCCAACCACAGGAACCGGAACCGCAGTGCACGCGCTAATCCGCAGCATCGCGGTACAAGAAGCGCTAACAAGGTGCTACTGAAGCGCTATCAAGGCGCTACTAAAGCACTAATCACGTGCTATATTAGAACGAAGTCACGCGCTAGGAAGCACCACATGAATGCTCCTTCGAGCGCTCACGTAGCGCTAACTTAGCGCTCCGCTGCATGTGTGAACAGGCCTTAATGGCGCATTCACACTGGAAGCGGATCCGCGTCCGCGAAGCGGTTGCGGATGCGGTTCGCGAGCGACCCCGTTCGGACACACCCAGAGGCGGTTGGTGGTTTCTCGGCGAGCACGCGTGATCGTTTGAGACTTGCGTTTGGCAACCTTTTTTTACAAGCCAAAATCCACTTTAATCCACGATCCAAAGCCAAAATGTTGCTATTTGGCACTAAAGATTTTTCTTCAGGATGTTCGCACGCCTCCCGACTTCAGGCAGCGAAAAAAGAGGCATGGACCCACAAAACTCATCTGTGATTCCCTCCACTTCGTCCCAAAGGAAAGCCCAGCTAGGCGCGCCTTGCTGACTAAGAACAGGATGCCCCCGACCTTTTCTTCGAAGTGGACCCGCATGAATAGCTGACCTTGTTTTCGGGAAGAGGGCCAGTCTTACCCCCTCGTTGTTTGTTCTTATCATTTTCGGAGTTGTGAGCGGCACTGGTGGACCGTGGTGCGGGGGAATCTGTTGAGTGCTAGCCGGTCGTGGCTTCGTTGGTGGCGGACTCTCCTCTCGTCACTCGCACATCGATGAAGTCGATTGTTTGTTTGACATTATGCTCAAATAAACGCCGTATGGATTACCTCTGCTTCATTTGGTACGTACACTTTCTTCCTTGAGTATGTTCCCTTTATTTCTTTTGTTAGTAGTAAACGTTACAGGTCGGGCAAGCGCAGGTACCCTGCCCGTTCCGTGGTAGTGCGTTGGCGCACGCAATCAGGCTCACGACGTCTCTATCGGCCTTCGTGGTGGTCATGCACGCTGTCGAAAGCTTTCAATAGTTCACGCGATTATCTTAGCTGGTAGAAAAGCTGACATTTCGGTTGATCAGGGGCGCGTTCCGATGTTCTACGGGCAGAGACTAACAAGGCAGCAAGCTTCATGCTCTGACACCTGGAATAATAAACTAATTCTTACCCGAACCAAATCACCGGTGCGAAGCCCCTTAAGATTACGAGTCAATTCTTTTCGCGGCGGATTCAAGTGACGGACGTGAACATCACGTTTCTCCGTTGATTTGTCTGCTGTAACGCTAGGACTACAGCGCCTTGGACGCCTCACCAGCGACAGGTGCCATCTTGTTTCGAAAGTCGCTGACGTCACGTCAGCGTCGCGTTGTGATTGCTTGCCGCTTTGCGGTTCGTGAAAGCAGTTGGGAAAAATCGGTCCCGAAGCGGTTGGCAAAAACGCGCTCCAACCGCTCGATCCAACCCGCCTTGCGGTTGAGAACGCGCGGATCCGCTTCGCGTGTGCGGATCCGCTTCCAGTGTGAACGCGACATAAGCGTGAATGGGGGACTATGACGTCAATTTTGTTGCGTGTGCTCGCGTACACCGCCGGCTGCTGGCTCGTGGAAAGATATGCTCCACTTATTACGGGCAGTGAAATGCTTGGTTCAGCATCCCTTTAAAGAAAACCGAAGTTTTTTTACTTGGTTACTGGGCCTTATTTAGTCATATTTCACACCACGCTAATCTGACGCTTGTTATTTTGGCTATCTACGCGTGAACTAAACCGCTCAAAATGTTTCGAGAAAATGGTCTTACCTTGGGTGATGGCGTTAAGGACGAGAGGCCGTCCAGAAAATTAGCACTCGACACGGCAATGCTGCGCCTTCGTCGAGAGAAACGACGAGCATGTCTAATGTAACTTTCTTTAAACTCCCTTCAATGCTTTTTTTTTTTTTTTGCTTTGTTGTTGTTAACTGACAACGAGTACTAAAAATTTGAAGAAATGGTGTGTAGGTCTTTTTTCCTGTTGAATAAATGTTTTTTCAACTAATTGTGTGTTTGCTGCCGCATATCCACGCATTACCTCCGCGTTAAAGGGTAAACGGAGCATAGGGAGTATTCACTGGCGGGCCATAGCTGTGTGCGCGACTGCTGAGGGCGTGCTAATGTCGAGCTTCCCAGTCCTTTTTCAACGTGCTTTCCACACCATCAAAATTTCCAGTCTTATCAACCTATTAATGTGAGCTTGTTCTGAGCATGCGCTGTGAACAGCGCCCTTAAATATGGCGCACAGTGAATACCCCCTTTAAACTCGAGGACCATTTTTTTATGGCATTTCAGGGTGAGTGGAAACTGCGCGTGCACAACTTTGATGGCATGCAATTGAGGTTCACGAGCGCACGGGTATCCACAACGTGGACTTCATAAACCCATTTCAAAATTCAGTGCCATCTGGTGGCACAAAAATCTGTTTCACTTTTGGCAAACTAATGACGTTCATGAAGCTGATTTCATCGTGCACCGTCACTTTCACACTTGAATGGCTGAGGAGAAATGGTTTTCGGTCACCTTATAATTCTTGCCTGATTTTGTTTCAGTTTTGATTGTGTGAAAGCAGCAACGGACGATCACAAAGCAGCGACCTATCAGCACCTCGATTAAATTTCTGGCATCTAACGGGTTTAGGGCCACACTTGTGCCAAGAGATTGACTCGACCACACTCCGTAATAAACTCTTACGCATCCGTTTTATCTAGTATTTGGGCGTCGTGCTGTATACTGACGTCGCGACCGTAGAGGCCTCAGATATCCTCCGCTTGGTACCATCTCCAACTTCTTTCATCAATATCCTCCAGAAGGCCGTCATTAGTGTGGCATAGATGCCATGCACTGAGAATATGATAGTGATCGAAATGGCCAGGCCTAATATCGAAAATGATCTATGCGCCGAGAAACTGAGGTAGAGATGGACTCGATATCGAACGAGGACGCCAGAGCTCCGAGCTCTTGTTGAAATGATTAGTGGGTAGACCTAAAACTGGCTGTCTTTGTTTCCACTGCACTCGTCGAACGCGTTCGAATGCGAGAGCGAAACGCTGGACGCAAGTTTTCCGCATCCTAGCGCGTTTAACGAGCGCAGTGGAGACAAAGGCAGCAACTCACTAACTATTTGTGCCGGAGCTCGGCCTCTGGGTTCTGATGCTCCCGCGCGCTCTCGTCTCCACCGCTCCCTCAGTTTCGCGGCGCATTGCCAGAAACAAGTTGCACCCAAGTATTCGCGACGTGCGCGACCAAAAACGTCGCTCTGGTCGGTTTTTTCGCGATTGGCCAAACACTAACTATGACGTCTTTTATTTTGTTGACGGAAATAATAGTCAGGCACTGAACGTGTACTATGTTTAAGAATGCGGCATGGCTCCGAAGGTCCGCTTTGTTTTTTTAGGCGCGCCAACAAACGTTTCGTCGCAACTGATGATGTGTAGCTAGGATCACAGCTTGTGACCTGACGGCGAGGAAGAATCTGGTCGTGATGTCACGTAGGGGAAGCACAAGATGGCGCCACCGAAATATATCGGTGTTAATAGCAACGTTACTAAATTACCTCAGTTGTGGAACCCCCGCGGAAGGGGGTGCTTGCTCCCTTCACTCACTTCAGTCCACCTCCCGTCCTTTGAAGCGCCATCTAGATTTTCGTTTCAAAACTGAGTTTCTCATTGAGTAAGGTAGAACGCCATCTAGACGCTGTGCTTCGAAGCGTAAGTATTCTGGCGAGTACACTGTAGTTACCATAGCAGCCGCCCGCCGCGTCGAACGACGGGAGGTAGGTCGTGGTGAGTGAGGGGCGGTACGCTCATGCAGGCAGCATGTATGAGCACCTCCGTAGCTGAGCTAATCTAATAACGTTGGCTGATAGCAACATGTTCACCAAAGAGACAGAAGGTAGTGTGGATAATAGTGAACTCATGCCGACTTCCCTCCCTTATGTTTCTCGCTGTGATTTCATTGGTGTATAAGAATGGCAATTTATTTCTCTCGGCGATGCTTATATTTCAATCCGGCACTAAGTTTATTTTTTGTTATTTCTTATGTCGTACGGCTGCCTCGGGGGAGCTCTTTCAGGCTTTGCCCTCAGGCTTTCCAACCCACTCGCTCGGGATATTGGCTTTTCCGTCTCGCACTCGTGAACTGCAGAGCAGCAGCTGCTACTGCGAAATGTACTTCCGAGTTTTTTGACCGCCTCGCTCGGCCGCCAATCGGTTATTTCGATGTTCATATGTATTTTACTTTTATTAATATCATTCTACGCCGTTACCACGGCTCTTGATGCGTTGGAGACCACATTTGATGTCTTTCGTTTTTAAGCGAGCTATATGGCAAATATGAAGCCGTTGCTGTTTTTAATCGAATACTGGATGTGGTTCGGGAAGGACAGAGTTTGTTAGTTATTGCAAGATTACTATAAATCATGAAAACAGTTTTTTTCCAATGAATGAAAGTTTAGATATGTATTGCCAAGGGCTCTGTTTGGTTTCACTTGGTCTGCGTACGCTCTGTCAGCTACCCTTTTAACGTTGCCCTTTATCGTCTTTTTATTCTGCGCGAAGCTAGATCTCCTGTTATCACTTATTGCCGTTGGCCGCGTGTCGTGTATGAAGTAGAATGTTCTCGAAGTTTCCACGCACACGCTAAGCATGCGGAATGTCCCATGACTATACGTAAATAGGATGTGGCACGAAGCGGCAATTGTTTCGCCGTGCGGTAACTTCTGCGAGGCAATATCATTAGTATTCAATTAATTATAAATATTAATTTTCCTCAAGTGCTCTCCCAGACTGCGGAGCTCTAAAGATGAACAGTTCTTTTATGCATTTTTATAATCAGTACACTTTTAACATATCTCTTTCTTTTTTAATAATGTAGCGTAAAATATTTGTTACACATGTAGTCATGAAAAGCCCTCTCGGCAGTAGAGTTGAATTAATGAGGGGAAAATAACTACTCATTAATTTATAAGAAAACAATTATTTCATCAAGGTCTAATATTTAAATTTTCTGTAACCTTTTTTTAATATATTTTTTTTTTCATAAAACATCGATTTGCATTCTTTTTTGAATCTGGCTTGTATGTTGTAATTTTCAATAACTCACTTTCGCTCCAAAAATAAGCGAAGTTTCGTGCCAGTAGTCTCATTCGTAGCTTAACCTATTAATTAAAAAAAAAAAAACTGAGTACTTATAGATATCGTCACTCAAAACCCAGATAACATCAGCTTCAGAAAGTGAAAGAGAGTTCCGTTGCCATGTTTCTGAACGCATCGTAGCAAACAGACCGATTTAAAAAGCGCTTTAAAGAGACATGCCTAAGCGCTCTCACAGTAGCACAAGTGCATTATGCGAGAGTTTTATGCGCAGCAGGCGCTCATAACACCAAAAACAACAAATGCTAAAAAATATAGTAATAAAAAAATTGGGTGACATTTTTAAAGGAGGCACGCTAATGCCATGCTAATCTAGGTTCTTCTCGGAGATATTTCGCAACTTAACGCGCCTCCTCGACGGCTGGACGACCCGTACCATTTACAGGGGCGATACTTTAATCCTCCTACTTACTCCGCAACCGGCCCGACCAATCAAAACGGCAGCTTATATCCTATTGTGACACACTCATCACTCGAGCGTTTAATGATGGCAACAATTGCGAAACAGCCACTCGAGGCACACACGTGCCCCTCACAAAGTACCGGGTAATTAACAGTCCGCGTCCGCGATAAGACGATCGGGAGGGGAATTGGTGGCCGAGTGGGCTAGCGCACACCAGCTCGGAGCACGTAGAGCGAAAGCTCGTGCTGCGGAACCCATGATCCTGGGCTCAATCCCCACCCCTGCCCGTTTCGATCTGGATGAGCATCGTACTGGCGTGCGGTCCTGCATCACTACTGCGTGGTGCACGTTAAAGACCCCAGGCTAGCGGTTGTACTACACTGGCCAAATTGCTCATCTGCAGCATGGAGACTCGTCGCCCGTTAAAGGGGCCATGAAACGAATTTTGGGCAGTGATAAATGATTTTAAATTGGGACTTTACTAATCGCATATCGTTTAGTTGGCCAAACGAAAGAGGGTAGAAAGTGAACAGCAAGCTTTTCGGTACGAACATTTGAAAATATGGCGGACTATTTTGCACCTTCTTTCCTTCGAAAGCTCTCCGCCTTTTCACTGTGATACATCCGCGGTTCCCAAAGCGCGTCAGCGGTGCCAACCTGACGTCAGCCGAGCCCAGCTCACGCATTGGACACGAAAACTGCTATGCGCTCGTCAACAATCAACCCGTCGACGAATATTTGGATTCGCGTTCGTGGCTAATGAGTGCCCTGACGGAACTTATCGTCACTGGGGAATGACAAGTTCTATGGTGTGCATAAAAAGCACAGTGGAAGCTAGGAGTCGTCGCACCGGTGCCGCTGAATGTCACGACGACGTGATTTCACAATTCGCATTTGAGTTGAGGATTAAAGCTAAGGAGGAAGAAGTAGGAAAATCGTTTCATGACCCCTTTAAGGCAGACGAACTTCTAAGCTGTATAAACATACACACAACCCAATTTATTAAGACGATCGGGGTCCCTTCCATTAGGCTGCTCTGTCCAGCGCTTGTTGGGAGTAAACAAAAGAATCGTATAAATAAAATAAAAAAACAGAGTGCATCGACATGTTCGATAAGGGTATCGTCGCGTGGTGTATTTATCCGAAAACATGCATAGGAATGCATGTTTTCGGGAAAAAAATGTACTATATAATTTTTTTTTTTTTTTGTGCACAGCGAAGAAAAAGGCGAAGCACGTTTTGTTTACACTGATAGTCAAAGTTAGTACCAGACACGCTCGGATACATTGGACCTGCTTTCGGATATCTATACCAAAAGAAATTTCACGTTTTTTTTTGTTTTATGTCGTTCTCTTTGTGAATGACAGCGTCAGGATTTTGTCTCTTTACCTCCTTTAAAAAAGAAAAATCGTGTTAGTTTAGGCTTATACACCACCTCCCCCCCCTAAAACCTGCACTCATAAAATGTGGGTATGATCCAGTGCTGTACGGAACGCCGTTCCTGGAACGCGTTCTTTTTAGCAGGAACGAAGGAACGCCGCCGTTCTATATTTTATCGGTGGAACTGGAACAAGAACTCGTTTCATTTTTACTGGAACAAAAAAGGAACGGCGTTCCTTTTTTTTTCGTTCAGTGGGGTAATTTTTATTTTATTTGTAAGAAGGAAAATTTAAAAGTATAAAAAAGATATCTTTACGAAAATCACGATCTCGTTAACTTTTTGATTACTTATCTTAGGGTTTATTTTGTATGGTCCCCGCTTGGTAACAGTCAGGTGCAGGAGAGCTTGTAGACACATTGATTCTTTTTTCCGTGCCCGAGACTGCGGTACAAAGAGCAAAGCTTTTAGTCAAAGAAAAATACACAGAGAGAGGGACGTTTCAAACTCGGCTACTTTCTTTACTTCTACAAATCCTCACACACCCAGAAATCTAAGGGTCATTACTGAACTTTCTCATAGAGACCTACAGTTACAACAAAAGAACCGGTTACCAGACATCAAACGCTCCCTTGTGTCCTGAACATTGGTCACTTGAAAGGTACACAAAAATTAACCTTTATTCGTCTTCTCCCTGTTCCCCACCTTCAAACTGAACAACGAATCCAACCTTCACGAAGAAGGACTTGTAGTTTTTAAGGCTGGCCTTCCAAAAGCCCCATCCTCTTTTTCACTTGCTTGGTTTGCAGACAGCAACGTCGAGAAGCAACTGTTGTTAAGTTCGAACACGGGACTTTGCTAGATTGAAACGTGTGAGGTTGTAAAACGCTCGTGCAATGTAGGGTAACAGCACATTTGGCTCGTCTGAATCGCCCACCACAAACATGAATATGGTTAAAAGTTGAGATTTTTAAAGGTGAATATATCAAGAAATCAAACCCTGCTTCCACTTGTTTTCTTCTCCTGGTGCTTTTTCATCACGGCACTTCAATTAGTATGTTGAAATTTGATGGGATTGAAAAAAACAAGAAAACTTTGCTTAATCTAAATAAGTATGGTAATCAGCAAAATACAAATGTAACGTATATAATAATGATACGTTCCATTTATTAACTCTGACGGGAACGAGTTCCTTTTTCACATATGAAACTTGTAATGGGAACGCGTTCCAAAAATCAGAAGGAACGAGGAACGAGCTTTCGTTCCTCTTTTTGAGGAACGTATACACCACTGGTATGATCATATATCCTCCTCTATGCTCACAAAGTCTGGCAGTTCGACGACGGAGCCACGAGCGGACATTCCATCGCTCGGCAGAAGTCTGTTTCGGCGTCTCGCCGCAGCGGGGCGCCCGTCAGGTGGCTCTCCTCTCATCCGTTGTCTGCCGCTCTACCTTTTCAATCTCGGCGGCCGCTTCTCGTGCTGATCTGCAAAGCTTTGTCAGTATAGAGGAGGCTATGGTATGATAAATGAACCTCATAAATACACTTTTGTTGAAATTTTAAATGCACTTCGTTTATTGGTTTATTTATACGATTTGTTTTACGTCAGATTTGTGATTGAGAACACCTTGTAAATTGATGACTGCAGCAAACTCGACGGCACCTAGGAGCTCTAGAAGAAAAAGCTGCGGCGTCAGGTTTGCTGGTGGGCCTTCTCGAGCGAATGAGATATTTACAACGCCTGGCGGTCTAAAGACGACGCTGAGGAAATAGGTTCGAAATACACGTTGTGAAAATCGCCAATAGAGCAGGATGTTTCTCGGAACGCTGACCAAATCGCTCCCTCGAAAAATATGGCCATCATATAGAAAAAAAAGGAAAGGGTGATGTCCTATTGGTTTTTAACAAACGGCCTATTGAGGAAAGACAATAATAACTTTCGGTATAATTAGGTTCCTAATTTTTGTCGCATAATTTAATTTTTGAATTCGTGAATTCAAAAAGTATGTTTTCCGTTACAGGTTTTTCGGGCATAATCGAAAACCAACAGAGTCACTGGGAGCTTGAGAAAGCGCAGGGTGTGGCTTATTAGTTCAGCGCTTCAAGCTTTGTGATTGGTTCTTCGGCGTTCTTATAGGCTAATACTGCACTCTCATTGGTGGAAGAGCGATACTGAGATGCTCGGGGCTCACCACGCCATGAGTTCCCTAAGCTGTCAGAGACTGCACCTAAATCCACGAAATTTAATAAAATATATGGCAAGCGGAAAATATTACAGCGTTTCAGTAAACAACAACCTAGTTTGGACGCGTTTTCAAGTTTCGGTTTACTATCTGAGTGGGCATGGGAACTGAGTGGGCATGGGAACTGCGTCACGATGAGGCTCATTCACGTCGTGGGCTTGCTTACACAGGTCACGGCATGCCTTCAGTGCTGCTTGGGATCGACTGCCTCCACTTCTTGGGATTCTGCTGCACTAGAGCTTCAAGCAGCCAACGCTGAGGACGGCTTTTGGTGCGCGCCCTGCTGGCAACCAAGCTGGAATATTCCTCGGTCAAGCAAGGCAACATCATCGACAGCATCATCCTCTTCGCTCTTCGATAAGAACGGCCTGCGGGATCCCACGAAACATGCACCCAGAGCTCAATGCCGGAAGGAGAGCGGCCAGGGTACGTGCTCTCCAACGACTACACGGAAACGACCCATGTACATTTTACACCGATGCGGCACAATATCCCGCACCACTCAAATATATGAGCATAGCCGTCTGCGATTCAAACAGTCAGAACAGGACAACGGCCTCCCTTCGAGGCAAGCTCCCCACCACCACCTCGGAAGAGGTAGCTATTGCATTGGCCTTAGCACACTTATATCACACAATCATGGATTGTGAGGCCTCATGCACTATCATCACCGACTCACAAACGGCATGTGGAGCATACGCCAGAAACTCCCTCTCCCATTTTACATTACGAATTCTCGCTTGACCCCTCCTTGCTACCACCGGTCCGCATTATATGGACACCTGGCCAAGCTTCTCTTCCCGGTAATGAGAGCGCACACGCGCTCGCCCGAGAAATAACCCACCGGCATTACACGAGGAGAGAGAGGAATTTAGCACTAGACGTTATAGCACCAACCTTCCCCCAGTCCCCCCCCCCCCCCCCTACTCACTTACAATAATGTCACAGAATACTACCGCTCCCACCGCAGAACTCTTCCTCCCCACACAAGACACTAACCCGGCAGGAAGAAATCGCATGGCGCCTACTACAGACCCACACCTACCCAAACAGCTATTCCATAAACAACGATTCTTCCCCACCAGGCACCCAGACATATGTCCGGGTTGCCAATCCCCACAACCCACCTTGTACCACTCCACATGGATCTGCCCAACCCCATTGGGAAGCGGCATCGAACCTATCCCACATCCTACATTCTCTTCTTGGGAGGCTGCGCTGTCCAGCACACTGCCTGACGATCAGCGACGGCTGATTAAACGGGCCAAGCGAATAGCAGAAGCCAACGGAGCCCTGGACTAAGGACGCCGCCCAAGAACGAAGCAACGACCTCACTTCTTAAATAAAGTTTCTTTGCTCTCTCCCTCTCTCTCTCTCCCAGTGGGCATGGGAACAGCGTCACGATGAGGCTCATTCACGTCATGCGCTTGCTTACAGAGGTCACGGCATGCCTTCAGTGCTGCTTGGGATCGACTGCCTCCACTTCTTGGGATTCTGCTGCACTAGAGCTTCAAGCAGCCAACACTACGGACGGCTTTTGGTGCGCGCCCTGCTGGCAACCAAGCTGGAATATTTCTCGGTCAAGCAAGGCAACATCATCGACAGCATCATCGTCTTCGCTCTTCGATAAGAACGGCTGGCGGGATCCTGGCACTCCCAGTGGGCATGGGAGCAGCGTCACGATGAGGCTCATTCACGTCGTGCGCTTGCTTACACAGGTTAGTAATGATACGTCTTTATTCGGAAAAAAATGTGATGACGTATGCCTCTTTCTGTTCCCATGCCCGGGAGCGATGTTCTCTTTGTGCTGTCAGTGCTTTGACGTTCTTAGCCAAGTACTGTTAATGCCAGGGGACGTTGAATTAAACCCAGGACCTAAGCGGACCCAAGAGGCCGCTCCATCAGAAACTTATAGTCCAATGACTGACACACTGCAAAAACAGTTTAACGATATGTTTGTGTTAAATCGCAGCCTAAGTAACGCCGGGTAAGAGACACAATCCAAAGAACACTTTATGAAAGGAACATGATGGCTTTTTTACAGATGGCTGCTCGAGCGAACACCGCGAGATCCCCCCGGAATTTGTTGATGATGGTTATATGGCCTCGCGAATATATACAGCATTTCTCCCCCCTTAAGATCTAAACGCTCAGGAGGTCGTCGTTGTTTGGTCAATCTTCTGAGAATCGGCACCGGTGAGGTGGTCCCTTGGTCATCCGCTGCACTCAAACGCCTAGTAGGTGTAAGTCCTGTTGCAGGCTGGCCCGTTGGCGAGGGAACTCGTGTCCGGAGCTGATCAGCATGCCGCCGCTGCTCCCCTTGTGAAGTATCCACCGTTGCCATCCGGGCACCCTCGGACGACCGGATGACTCCAGGAACCCAGCGATGTCCTAAGCCAAAATTGCGTGACCACACGGTCCTGCCAGCGAATAAAGGACGGCTGCTGCTCTTGGACGGGCGTGAGTGCGGGTGGTCTGGAAGACAGCAGTCAATCCGGGACCGAATGCGGTAGCCGAGTAACAGCTCGGATGGACACTTCCCATCTTTTGTGGGGGTCCTCCGGTAGCGGAAGAGAAATCTGGCAAGCCTTGTTCTAAGATTGCCAGGCAGTACTTTGTGAATTCCATCCTTAACTGTGCGCACCGCACGCTCGGCTAGTCCGTTTGACTGCGGATGGTATGGAGACCGTAGTCAGGTGCTGTACGTGGTCGTCTTGCAAATACTGTTTAAAAACAGTGCTGGTAAACTGTGGTTCATTATCTGACACCAACGTTCTTGGAAGCCCGAACCGCGCAAAAATAACACGGAGTGCTTCCACTGTGGTCTCGGCCGATGCCGTCTTCAACGGTACCGCCTCTATCCACCTGGTGCTTGAGTCGACTACAATTAGTATCATCTGACCCTCCAGCAGACCAGCATAGTCTACATGAAGGCGTGACCACGGCTGGTTGGTGTCCGGCCAACTGATGGGAACTTCAGCTGGGGGCATTGAAGAGGCCTGGATGCAAATCTCGCACCTTCTTACAAGATCTTCGATGTCTCGATCAACTCCAGGGTACCAGAAGACGGTTCGAGCCACACTTTTCATGACTGAAATTCCTGGATGGGTGTCATGGAGGGCCGATAACATCCTTGAGCATGCGGCTTGGGGCAGAACCACTCGATGTCCCCAGTAGACAAGGTCGTGACTGACAGTAAGTTCATTTCTCTTGCTGAAATAGGGCTGGAACCTCTTCTCTGTCTCAGCAAGGTGCCATGGCCACCCTTGCTGAATCCAGATCTTCACTTGACGGAGCGAATGGTCTTGCTCTGTCATGTCTGCTAGCTGCCTAGCCGTTAAGACACCAACATCCAGACTCTGGGTGTACAACATGTATTCCGCAGGCTCGCCTTCGTTGCGACACGGCGTCTCGTCAGAAACTGGCAGTCGACTAAGGGCATCGGCATTGGAATTGTCCTTCCCCTGGCGATACAGCAGATCGTACTGGAAGGATCCGACGAGTAAGGCCCAGCGCTGGATTCTTGCCGCAGCCATTTCTGGTGTTGCCTTGTCTGGGTGAAACAAACCTGTCAGAGGTTTGTGGTCTGTGACAAGTGTGAACTTATGTCCATACAAATAATCTCGGAACCGTGACACTCCAAAGACTAGAGCAAGGGCCTCTTTCTCAAGCTGTGAATAGTTCTGTTCGGCCGGCGTTAGTGTCCTCGACCGAAAGCCAATTGGATAATCTGTGCCATTGGTGCAATGTGACAGCACTGCCCCTACCCCTTTTGGAGAGGCGTCGCACTCCAACTTCAAGGGTTTGTTTGGGTCGAAATGCACTAGGAACCGCGCGGTCTCCAACGCCTTCTTTGTCCCAGTGAAATATTCTTCCTGTTCTTTTCTCCACTGCCATTTCGCTCCTTTAGCTAGCAGCTGGTACAGAGGCGCCAACTTCGTGGACATGTTAGGCAGAAATTTACTGTAATAATTTATCAGGCCAAGGAAAGATCTTAGCTCGGTCACAGAAGTTGGCCTTGGCGCCTGGGACACTGCTGACAAGTTGTCTCCAGTGGGATGCAGACCTCTTTCGTCAATGCGATGGCCTAAAAATGCCACCTCCTCTTGTCGAAACTTGCACTTCTCTCAGTTGACTTTAAGTCCACTGTCTCGCAACCGCTGAAGCACTCGGCGGAGGGCAGTGTCATCATTTTTCTTTTCTGCGACAATGATATCGTCTAGATACACTTGTACTCCAGGCATGTCATTCAAAAGGGATTCAATGCGACGCTGAAATATAGCAGGCGCTGACGCAATCCCAAATGGAAGCCTGTTGAAGCAAAACATCCCTTTGTGGGTGTTGAGCACCGTCATCTTGCGAGATTCCTCGTCCAAGACCAGCTGGTTGTAGGCATTCCTAAGGTCGAAGGTGCTGAAGACTTCCCCGCCGTTCAACGCAGCAAATATATCTTCCACCCTGGGCAGGGGATACTGTTCCGTCTTCGTAGCGGCGTTGACTGTTAGTTTGAAGTCTCCACAGAGCCTGATGTCCCCGCTCTTTTTCACTACCGGCACGACGGGTGTAGCCCAGTCGGAAACCGACACCGATGACAGTACACCCTCCTTGACCAGTCGGTCGACTTCGTTGAACACTTTCTCACGAAGGGCATAGGGCACTGTACGTGCCTTGAAAAAACGAGGAGCGGCTCCATCTTTTAGGTTCAGGTGAACTGGAGGTCCCTTGCAAAGACCTAGAGTTGGCTCAAACACGTCAGCAAAGTTGTCCAACAGGATCTTCAATGTGTCCGGTTTGGGCTCAGCAGGCGTAGCTACATGGAAGTTTGCCAATGTGTGTTTCCCGAGGAAAGCACAGGCACGCCCAATTGGTTAAATGCTTTCATCGTGTCTCTCCCACAAAGGATAGGCCCCGTGCAATTCACCACCGTTAGCGATCCTGCCACTGCCTGTCCCCCGAACTTCCCTGTCATCTCTATGTTCCCTGCGATGGAAATAGGTCCCAGGTAACACGAAAGTCTCAGCTCTGTTTTCTTCAGAGTGGGCCACTCGGACTTTATGAAAGGAACATGATGGCTTTTTTACAGATGGCTGCTCGAGCGAACACCGTGAGATCCCCCCGGAATTTGTTGATGATGATTATATGGCCTCGCGGATATATACAGCAGTTTGTTATGTTACAAGGTGTTAACTCGCGCACAGTACAAATGGAAAAAGACCAGTCAAGTTTAATCAGCACCGTAAATGATATTAAGAAAAGACAAGAATTAATCGAGAACAAAATCCCAGATATCGATAAAAGGCTGACTGCGGTAGAATCTAAATCTTCGTCCAGCGACCTCTTACAGCAAGACTTGTCATTGTTACGGCAGATGACTGATAGCCTCATTGGTGAGAACTCACGATTACGGGCTAGCCCGGCTGAGCTCGAGGACAGGTCACGACGCGATAATCTTTTGTTTTACGGCTTGACGGATGCTCATTCAGAAACCTGGGCCCAGATTGAGGAAAAGCTACTGAACGCCGCGTCGACCTCTCTTAATTTTTTTATCTCAAGTGAATCCATTGAACGTGCACATAGGCTCGGTGTCTTTTCAGATAACAAATGCAGACCAGTGATGGTAAAATGTTTATCCTTGAAATTAAAACAGCAGATTTTATTTTCAAGGGCAAAATTAAAGCCTAGTGGCATTACCGTCAGCGAGGATTATTCTGTCCCGACACGTCAGGCACGTAGAAAGCTGATTGAATTTGCGAAAACGAAGAACTCGGTGTTTAAACTAAAATACAACAAACTTTACATGAATAACAAGACATACAGTTACAACCCAGTCGATGACTGTGTGTTTGAACATGCTAGCACCCCTAACCAGCGCAGCCTGAATCGAAGTTCAAACACTGAAGGTGACGCATCACCGGCAAGCACTTCGCGATAACAACACGTGAGGGGTAGTGGACTGGCGTCTGATAACAAAAATAAACTTTCTCTTCTTTTCACCAACATTCGAAGTGTCTCATCTAAACGTGATGAACTAAGCTCTGTCATTGACTCATGCGATGCTGACGTGGTACTTACTGAAACGTGGCTTTCCGCAAAAGTTGGGAGCAACGAACTTTTTGAGTGTACCAGGCGATTCAACGTTTTTCGGCATGACAGAGGAGAAAGACGCGGCGGTGGTGTTTTTATTGCCGTCGCCGATTACATTATCTCGTCTACTGTAGATGTCGTAAGCAGCCTTGAACTTGTTTGGGTTGAACTTCGCATGCGTTTCAAAACGCTTATCTAGGGTGTTTGCTATCGTCCACCATCGTTTAGTGCGACATTTGTTGACAATTTACATGATTCAATTAATACAATTATGGTACGTTTCCCAAATGCTTCAATAATGTTACTAGACTACTTTAATTATCCAAATATTTTATGGCTGAACGAATCTCCTTATCTTTGTCTATTTTCTACCGAGTGTAGCAATTTCTTGAACATGTGTGCTAATTTCAATCTCTCGCAAGTTGTAACCCAGCCAACCCGAGTTACGCCCTCATCATCAAGTGTCTTGGATCTTGTACTGACCACCTCCCCAGACATTGTCAGTCCCAAAACTTACTTAACAGGCTTAAGCGATCATTCTTTGCTTCACTTTACATTGAACATTCCTGTTCCTAATCAAGATAACCACTATATATAAATGTATTAGAGATTATAGGAAGGCGGACTTTGTTGCTATTAATCGTGAGCTATGTCTGTTTCTGGATGAGTTCCTACAAGGGTTTGATGAGAGATCTATAAATATGCACTAGAATTTATTTAAAAATAAAGTGGCTTCACTCACAAACACGTTCATACCATTGAGAACCATCAGATCGAACCGAAAATCCCTGTGGTTTAACCAGTCACTGAAAAGGTTGTCAAACAAGAAAAAACGCTTGTTTCGTTCCGCCAAGTTATCCAATTCCCAGTCTCGTTGGGACACCTACCGATGTGCAGCCACTAATTACAAAGTAGCACTAAAAGAAGCGAAATACTCATTTTTTAGTCAAACTTTACTTTCTATGCTCATACATAATCCTAAACAATTCTGGAATGTTGTAAGCAAGACTGACAAGCATGTTATAACACTTAGATGTACAGATGGTACAGTAGTTCCTAGTGGTCTATGTGCTAGCATTCTCAACGCAGTGTTTGTTTCGGCGTTTTCTAGTAATGTAAATGCTACTTACCCTGCCTGTCACACTTACGAGTTTTTTCCAATGGACCCAGTTCTTTTTGACACAGTTGGTATTGCGAGAATAATAGGAAAACTGAAGATGTCGTCATCCTGTGGTATCGATAATATCAACTCTAAAATTTTGCTCAATACTAGTATGTATAGCTCTATAATCCTGAGTAAACTGTGTCAGCAGTCTCTTGGTACAGGTTGTATACCAGAGGATTGGACGATCGGGAAGGTGATCCCTTTGCACAAATCATGTGAAAAGCATTGTCCAAATAACTTTCAACCCGTGTCACTTACCAGCATTCCCTGTAAAATCATGGAACATATCATTTACTCCCATCTTGCAAACTACTTAGAGTCCAATTCTTTTTTCAATTCATCACAGCATGGGTTTCGTAAGTCGTTTTCATGTGAAACTCAGGTTTTGTGTTTCACACATGATCTACATTCCATTCTTGATCGTGGATCTCTGGCGGACTGCATATTCCTCGATTTTTCAAAGGCATTCGATAAAGTATCTCACGAACTTCTCCTTCTCAAGCTGACTAAACTAAACTTAGACACTAACGTTCTTGCATGGTTGCGCTTCTTCCTCACTAATCGGTCCCAATTTGTGACGGCTAACAATATCAATTCTGATTTATCTCCAGTCGGCTCAGGTGTACCCCAAGGCTCGGTTCTGGGGCCCTTACTTTTTCTCATTTATATTAACGACCTGCCCACTAATATATGTTCATCCGTCAGTCTCTTTGCCGATGACTGCGTCACTTATCGCGAAATTAACAGTGATTCTGACGTTTCACTTCTTCAGTCAGATATTAACAGTGTTTCTGAGTGGTGTAATTTGTGGAACATGAAACTAAACATTAATAAGTGTAAATCTATGCGTGTTTCCCGTCTTGATACTCCGTGTGCTTCTTATCGTCTAAATAATCTCCTTTCGAAACCGTGTCATCGTATAAATATCTGGGTGTGCATATACCTGCTAATCTGTCCTGGTCGTGTCACGTTGAATATATTGTAAATAACGCCAACCGCATGCTTGGATATCTCCGAAGAAATTTTTGTCTTGCTCCCAGCTCATTAAAATTACTTTTATATAAAACATTAGTTCGTACTAAATTGGAATATGCAGCTTCGGTTTGGGATCCTGGTCAAGAATCACTTATCTCCGAATTAGAAGCGATTCAGAACCGCGCATCTCGTTTCATCCTTTCAAATTATCATCGTACATCCAGTGTGACCGCAATGAAGTCTAGCCTATCATTACCTCTTCTTTCACACGTAGAAAAATGTTCCGTCTGTGCTTGTTTCATAAGATATATCATAATATTCCGATTCTAAAAGAAAGACTACTAACAACACCTCATTACGTTTCAGCACGCATCGATCACCGTCATAAAGTTGCCATTCCGTCTTGTCGTACTAAACATTTTTATGAGTCTTTTATTCCTAGTGCCTCAGCAATGTGGAATCACCTTCTCGGAGTCATTGCCGAAATCCCCGATATCGAGTGTTTTAAAACTGTCGTTTCCAATCTTTTTTTTTTTTTGTAAAGAGACATAACTACTGTATTATATTTTCTGTTGCACGCTGTATGGTGTGTTGTACCTTTTTAATACCCACTCCCCTCTGTAACGCCCCTGGCCCTGAGGGTAAATAAATAAATAAATAAAAAAATAAAAACGCGTCTCGGCACCAGGGGTCATGCTCCTTCGTGACCAAAGCGCGCAACTTCCGTGCGCGCCAAGTACTCTTCATATCAGAATTCAAGAATCTTTCTTTCTTTCTTTCTTTCTTTCTTTATTGGTTTCCATTTCCTACAGAATGGAGGAGGCCGAGGAAAAAAGCTACAAACGCAGCTTGTGGGGCCCTCGGCCCCCTTTAAATGATGGCAGCATTGGACTCACAAAACACTCACACACAGTAACAAAACACTTCCTGGTCAATTAGATTCACTCATTCGATACAGCTCCACACATTAGTATACAGTTGCAATTTAACATGATTAGGTCGGGTAAGGAACACAAAACAATTTTAGGAAATAGCTCGTTTTCATCTTAGGTAGTTCAAAGGGCGCCGGTATCAGAAAATTAACATAAAAGATATCTCAGTTCAGAAGGGGTTATAGAGGATATATCGGTGCCAGCCTCCTCAAATGAATTTAGTAGTCGAGGCAAAGTATTCTTAAGCATTTGGTCACCATAATTTGTCCGAGAACGAGGAACTATCCATGGTTCTGGAGTTCGTGTTTTATGCGAAGGTTGCCTTTTTTCTAAGTTTCCTATTTCTAAGAGTGTAGAGGTATTTTTTCCTAATGCTATAATACAAATCTCGCATAAGCCTCCTTCGGTATATGTCATGAACTTTTGGAATGTTATATTTCTTGAAAAGGTAGTCAGTATGTTCGGTGTATGAGACATTGGCAATAACGCGTATCATTCTCTTTTGCATTAAGTGTAATTTATGGAGGTTAGATTCTGTTGTTGTGCCCCATACAAGATGGCAGTAGTTAATATGAGATACAAATAGGTTATTGTAGATTAATAATTTAACTGATTCCGGAAGAATATACCTATTTCGATTCAGTATACCAGCTATTTGACTAAGTTTGAGTAGTACAAAGTTAACATTCTCGTCCCATTGCATGTTACTGGAGAAGTACGTGCCAAGCACATTTATAGTGTCCAAAACTTCGATGTTTGTGTGATTAAACGCTATGTTATGATGCAATGGGATAGGCGTTCCTCTTGCATAGAAGAAAACGGCTTTAGTTTTATTAGAATTTACTTTTAGACGGTTCTGTTTTGACCAAGAGCTTAATTTACGTAGAACATCATTTGCCATATTGGTTATCTCGGCGTAGGAGCTGGAAGATAGAAATATGCTAGTATCGTCCGCATAGATTATAAACTTCGCCTGTTGACATATATGTATGATATCATTGACGTATAAGTTAAAAAGCAACGGGCCAAGAATGCTACCCTGAGGCACACCAGAGATTATTTCTTTGCTTTTAGATGTTAAGCCATTCAGAAAAACGAATTGTCGCCTTCTGCCGAGATAGGATTTTATGAACTCAAGTGGCAGACCCCTTATGCCATACCGCTCAAGCTTTTTAACTAGAATATTGTGATCGATATGATCAAAGGCCTGGGTAAAATCAACAAAAATGCCCAAAGTCAGAAGCTTCTGCTCGAAGTTTTGTAAAATATATTCTTTTTGCTCAAGAAGAGCCAGCTCCACAGACTTATTTTTTTGGAATCCATACTGAGCTTTAGTTATTAGCTGATATTTTGCACAAAATGACGATATTTGATTTAAAATAACTTTTTCTAAGCATTTCGAGAAAATTGGAAGGATAGAAATTGGGCGATAGTTCTTTATGTCTAACCTATCACCTTTTTTATATAGTGCTGTAACTTTGGCAACTTTCATTTTGTCTGGAAAGGTTCCTGTGGAAATACATAAGTTGTATATATGAACCAAGACATGGACGATTTCATTAATTACGTACTTGACAGGTCTTATCTGAATACCGTCAGCATCACGGCTGCAAGAGTTCTTGAGTCCAAGAAAGGTTGAACATACCTCTACACTGTCGGTTGCATGTAAAAAAATACTGCTTTCGTTTCCGGACAGGGAGTAACTACAAGATTCATTTGAACACAGTTCAGGTTCTCTAAAACGCGCAATCTTGTTTTGTGATTCGAAATGCTCAGCATTTCATTTTCACCGACTCGCGCCACGCTCGGCTTTCTCCTATGAGAGGGGGTAGGTGGTAGTTGCGCGCTATGGCCATGGACAGAGGGATTGCTTCCTTGCTGCACAGCTGCGCTCCGATAAGATACCTAAACCTAAAAACGCGTCCAAATGAAGTAATTGTTTTTCCGGTTGGTCGCAAAATGTTGCGTGTGTCTTATATTTTTATAAGTTGCGCTGCTTCAGTGGTTTTCGAAAAGGCCCAGGAAGTGTTTTACTATTTTAAACCGGACCATACTAATTAAGAATATCAATTGCTCAGAACTATATATATATACTGTATATATATATATATATATATATATATATATATATATATATATATATATATAGAGTAGTCGTGAGACGACGGGCTGAACGACGCGCTTTTAATTCGACATCATCTGGAAGCCCCAGCTGGTTGAGCTCGTGCCCCTTTCATCCTCTTTCTCCTTTCTCGTGGCTGGACCGCTACAGGTGCCCCCCTCATAGAACAGGGGAATGTGAATTGTCTGATGAGAAAATCAGATCTACACCGGTTGCCCAGTGCCCGTGCTTGACAGGCTTGTCTGGGCACGAAGTTGCACTGGTATCGATGTGTGCAGCCTTTAGGCGGTCCAAACTCACAACTTCCTGCCGACCATTACTTTCTAAGGTGTATGTTTTCGTGTTTCGATGAAGTACCTTGTAGGGCCCGTCATATTGTGGATCAAGTGACCCTCCGGTTTTGGCTCTCCTAATGAACACATGTGTCGAATTGTGAAGTTCCTTGCTGACATATGTGCCTCGATATGATGTAGATCGTGGTTGAACTGGTTGTAATAGTTACATGGTATTACGTAGGCGAGCCGCATAGTCTGTGATGTCAATTGTTGAGGACGTAGGTGTTGCTTGTATAGGCTGTCCAGGAAGTGGTAGAGTTGTACCATAAACCAACTCCGCTGACGAACATCCCAGGTCCTCTTTCAGCGCGGACCGTATACCAAGGAGCACTTTTGGAAGTGCTTCGATTCACTTAGTTGTCTGATGGGCTCGGAGTGCTGTTTTCAGATGAAGATGGAAACGTTCTACCATTCCATTCGCTTGAGGGTGATATGACGAGGTGTGTATTCGAGTGCTGCCGAGAAGATGGGCGAGGTCGGCGAAAAGTCTAGACTCAAATTGTCGGCCCCGATCCGTGGTGATGACGGAATGTACGCCAAAACGCGCGACCCATCCCTCGATGAGAGCTTCAGCCCCGGTAGATGCGGTGATGTCGGAGATAGGGATTGCCTCCGGCCAACGTGTGAACCTGTCCACGCATGTAAGTAAATAGGTGTGACCATTCGACGGTGTTAGGGGTCCAACTAAATCAATGTGTGTGTGATCGAAACGTTGGTCTGGTATGAGGAATGTTGTCAGTGTTGTTTTAGTGTGACGTTGGAGTTTTTTCTCTTTGGCAATCCTGGCATGACCGCGTCCACACACGCACATCTAAGTTAATTTTCGGCCATATAAAATGTGACGTAACTAGTTTCTGCGTTGCCCTGATTCCGGAATGAGAGAGCCTGTGACGAGCTTCGTAGACTGCCCTGCGGAAATTGAGTGACACATATGGGCGTGGAGAGCCTGTTGAGATGTCAAAGACTAAAGCCTGAGTAGAGGATGGTAGGGGGATCTCCTCGAGTCTTAACGATGATTACAGCCGAAGTTTTGCCAGGTCACTGTCGTTTTTTTGCGCTGTGGCCATAGCAGCAAAGTCGATCTGATGATGTAGTGGTGCTTGTAGGCTAGTAATGTCTGCTCGGGACAAGGTATCTGCCACCACGTTGGCTTTTCTTTGAATATGGCTAATGTCGGTTGTGAATTCAGAAATGAATGCTGAATGTCGAAGTTCGCGAGGAGTGTATTCATTCCCGTTTGTGGCCAGAGCGAACGTAAGCGGTTTATGGTCGGTGAGGATGAAGATCCGACGTCCCTTAAGGAAATCTCTGAAATGTTTCAAGGCAAGATATATTGCTAGAAGTTCTCTTCCGAAAGTGCTGTATTTTGTTTCGGTGGTTGTCAAATTTTTAGAGAAGAATGCAAGTGGCCGCCACTGACCTTCAGTGTGTTGTTGAAGTACGGCGCCAACTGCTGTCCCCGAGGAGTCAACCATGACGTTCGTAGGGGCACCTGGTTCCGGGTGGACTAATAGGGTGGCGTTGGCTATTGCCTCCTGTATTTGTTGGAAAGCAAAAGCTGCAGCGTTTGTCCACGCAATATAAGATGGTGCGCTTCGCTTACTCGCAAGAAGATTGTTCAAAGGCTGCAGTTGGTGAGCGCAGTGGGGTATAAAACGTATGGAAACGTTCAGCAGCCCTAGAAACTCGTAGCTGACGTACACTTTTAGGCTGTGGAAAATCTCGTATAGCGCTCACCTTAAATGGAAGTGGTGTAACGCCAACGTGATCCACGTGGTGTCCCAGAAAGTCAAGTTCGGTGACACCTAATTAGCATTTGCTGGCGTTTATAAGAATGCCATGAGCGTCAAGACGCTCGAAGAGCGCGTGGAGGTGTTGTTCGTGTTCAGTGTCTGATGTGCTGGCTACAAGGATATCGTCCAGATACGAAAAACAAAAGACCAGACCACGTAGAACTTGATTCATAAAACGCTGAAACGTCTGAGCCGCGTTGCAGAGCCCGAAGGGCAAGCGGACAAACTCAAAGAAGTCCAAAAGGCGTGATGATTGCGGTTTCGGGGATGTCGTCGGGCGCCACCGGGGTCTGGTAGGAGGCACGGACAAGATCAATCTTGGAAAACATCCTCTTGCCATGAAGACTAGACGTGAACTCTTGAAGATGTGGAATCGGGTACTGATCTGGTGTTGTCACCTTGTTGAGCGCCCGATAGTCGCCGCATGGGCGCCAGTCCCCATTAGTCTTGGGCACCATATGAAGCTGGGAAGCCCAACTGCTGGAGGATGGGCGGATTAGTCCGAGGTCGAGCATGTGTTCAAACTCGTGCTTTGCTACAGAAACTTTCTCCGGAGGTAGTCGACGGGGTCTTGAGTACACCGGTGGTCCTGATGTACTGATATGGTGAAGAACATCATGTTTGATCGTACGTTCGGTGTTGCAAGGCTGGGTTAGACTTAGAAACGCGTAGAGAATTTTTTCGCATGTTGATTTTTGTTTAGGGCGCAGGAGTGTTGGACTAATAATTGCTGGTTGACTTGGAACTCCACAGACAGTGAGCTTAGTGTCACTGTCCAACAGGCGCTTTTGAATCGAGTCTACAAGGAGATGAAAGTGTGCTAAGGAGTCGGCTCCAATTATGGCGTGTCTGACTTCAGCGACGATGAACACCCATCGAAAAGTGCGATGCAGTCCTAGGTCTAATGTGACAGTACGTTCGCCGTACGTAATATGGGCGTTCCATTTGCTGCTTCGAGGACTTTATTGTTGATGCTTTGCCTGAGGTCATTACCGTTGGCGGGTACTACGCTAACCTCTGCAGCGGTGTCGATTAAAATCTTAATCCAGTTCGAAGTTCCATGAGAAAAAATAGTGTGAGACGGTCTGGACGTGTTCCAACAGCATTAGCCGTCCTCAGTTGTTGGATAGGGAGTTACCCGCGAAGGAGCAAGGAGGGCAGCATTTACGAGCTTGCGCTCCGAACTGCGCATGGTACCAGCACGTTGTGTTGCCGTGTTCCCTGGAGTGGCTGCTACGCGACGGCGTTGTCTGGACGGAGACCTGTGAGTCTGGTGACGAGGTCTTGGTACATGCAAGTTCTCTGTAAATAACAGCGTTAGCCTGTCTACTTGCGCTTGAGGTCGCTGTAGCTGGGTATCCCGGAACGTTAAATCCGTGATGGTAAGAGTCGGTGCCTCAAAGGTCGATGACGCGTTTTCCAGACTTTTATCTGCAAGTTCTGCCAGCGCGTCCAGAGGTACACCAGTTGAGGTAGTTAAAATCATGCGTGCATTCGATGGGAGGCACTGTAAGAACAAATCTCGAAGGATCGAGTCATCGATGGCTGCAGTTCCAATCAATTGCCTCATCCGTCGCAGCAGTTGAGATGGCTTGCGGTCTCCAAGTTCTTCCTTGGAGTTGAGTTGTCGGAAGCGTCTCTGTTCCGACGCCGTTATGCGCTTGATGAGATCATGCTTGAGTTTGTCATACGGAGCATCTGGGGGCGGCGTTATGAAGATGTCCCTGACTTCGGCAGCCTCGGTGGTGCTGAGTGCACTGACAGCGTAATGAAACTTGGTTACTTGCGATGATATACTTCACGTAGCCAAGAGTGATTCGACGTGTGCGAACCACAGCGCAGGATTAGCGGGCCAAAAGGGTGGGAGCTTGAGAGAGACAACTCCAAGCTGGGAAGCACGCTCAGCTTCAGCTTGCATGATGTCGACGACTCCGAATGCTGAGTGAGGAAATCACGTCCGGGTTACCAATGTGGAGGAGTCGTGAGACGACGGGCTGAACGACGCGCTTTTAATTTGACATCATCTGGAAGCCCCAGCTGGTCGAGCTCGTGCCCCTTTCATCCTCTTCCTTCTTTCTCGTGGCCGGACCGCTACATATATATATATATATATATATATATATATATATATATATATATATATAAGTCAAATATCCGTACTTTTGGAGTTGCTATGCTAAGAGTTTATTGTATGTATTAGCGGCGAGATGTTTTGGTGGCGCTTTCCTATGGTTCCCCCTTGTGACGTCATTACCTTGCAAACAACAAGTTCGATGGTGTTTGTTATTAGCATGGTGGAAGCTTGAAATCATTGCGCTCTCAAAGGAACACTGCCAACACCGTCAAAATTAAAGTTCTTTCATTCCTCTTATTTCGTCGATGATAAATCCCCTTTCCGACGTCATAGTCAGCGTTCGGCCAATCGTGGAAGGCCGACCACAGCGACGCTTTCGGTCGCGCACGGGGCTAATTACGACAGTTTCGCCAAGAGGCTCGGTTCCCGGGGAGAAATCCCCGGGAGAAATCCCGGGGAGGAATCCCCGGGATTTCTCTCTCGTGTGAATACCCCTTTAGGGGCTAGCCATGTCCGTCGGTCCCTACGTCCGTCTGGCGTCCGGTGCTCGTGCTCCTGCTCGTGAGCTCACGTGCTCGCGAGCACGTGAGCACGTACTCAAGTGCTCGTGAAGGGCAAAAAGAAAAGATGAGAAAAACCAGATAAAAAAACGATGATAAAAAAATATATATATTTTGCGCAGTCGACAGGATTCGAGCCTGTGCGGGGAGACCCCAATGGATTTCTAGTCCATCGCCTTAACGGGACGGGTAGGGGGCTCTGAGATGTGGTAGTAACTCAAGAGCTGGGTATATCATGGATGAAACGTTGCATGTAGCCGCTCAACGTCTATACAGGAGAGGGCGCTGCGGTCAAATGAGTATATAATCGCGTTAAACTTTGCATGCATTGGCTCAACGTTTATAGACGAGAGGGCGCAGCGGTCAAATGCTCAAATGAGTATATAACCACGTTCCATACCACATATTCTCTTTCTGACATGGATGAAAACGAACGAAAGGCTCGGCATGCTGCGGCTCAGCGTCTACGCAAACAAGCACCACCAGAGCTTCGCCCCAATCAACATATCATTCACCACGTGGAGATGCGGTCCATTTTTTCTTCACGCGACCCACGGTGCGAGAACGCGACATTGAGTTATTATAATGTACGCTAGATGTTCAATTGGCGCTGGTACTCAAATTGAAGCAGACAGCAACCAGCCGAAAATTGACTTCCAATAATGCATTTCTAGGGAACAAAGTGAGGGCATTTTCTCCTTGCGCTCGATTATAAGAGCAAACATCCCGAATAATTCGTACGTACTAGTTAGCTTGGAACATTTCCCAGTCAGGCAGACGAAATAATTGGTCAGTTACGGCGTTTTTTCTTCAAAATCATTGCATTGAAAGCGGTGCTAAAACGGTTTCGTACATTTATTTTGTGCACTGTCGGACGCTGTTAGCGCGAACACGACGTCGGCGCTTTTCAGCCTGAGGGATGCACGCGCCAAACGAACGAAGGACATTTGGAAAACCAAGAGAGACGGCAAGAACTACGCAGTAACACTGGATCAGTAACTCCCTGTGCATGTACGATCAAAATAAATTGAAGGCCATGTAATATATTCTGATTTTAAAATAAGTAAGTACTGCTTTATTTTTTCTGGTCTGTGCGAAGATGCTTCTTCTACGTTCAAAACGTCACCCGCACGCTCGAAATCATTGAGAACAAGTGCCCGATAAAAGCTGCCCGGCAAAGAAAACAAGTAAAGAAGAGGCGCCTTTCATAGCGCGCGTACTTTATTCTTTACGTTTAGAATGTTTTCATCCGCTCATAATGATGCACGACGACGTCATTTTCATATAAGCGAAACATGAACACGCTTTATATTCCTTTAGATTGTTATTTTGCTTTAAGTCGTCGCTTGTTTTTAGGCACCTGCTGCAGAACTAATGTTTAGGACTGAAATGTAGCCAAGTTACACATCGTTCACTGATGAAGAAAAATGCTATAACTAAAGCAAATACACTTTTACAATGTGAATCAAGCTACATACAATTCGGTACGACCCACATAACCAAGATGTTGCATGTTATTTTCTGGCGGAGAGACAAAATGCACGCGCATTTTCCCATAGCAATGCACAGGAACATCGCAAAAGTAGACTGGTTGCTGTCTGCTTCAGTTTGCGTCACGGAAGCCGCATCGACATTAGCGCCAGTTGAACGTCTAGCGTACATTATAATAATTCTACGGAACGCGACGCCGATCAACACCAACTATTACTGACATGCATGTCCGCTCTTCCCATGATGTCACGCTATGGGCCCGGCCGGAGCCGTATGTAGAGAGGGTTTGTCCTTTCATTGGGAAGTATGGCAGGCAAATGAGGAGGCGCCATTTGTCGAAAGTGGGCAGGACGTGTTTCAGGGCGACTTCACTAATTCGGATGTGGCCAGGCAGAAGCCGGAAATAATACCTGGCGGTGGTCGCAAGAAACGAAATTAATAAGTGCGTCGGAGTAACTTTCGGTGACTGAAAATATGGTGCACGTAATTTTTCTACCACGGTCATGCAAAAGAAAAATCTAGCAGAACAATCGACGTAATTCGTACGCCAGGCGCCAAGGGCGGGAAATCTACAGTCTAAGCGCTCACACTCAGCCCGAGTAAAACAGAGTTCGAGCAGAACATTCGTTTTTTTTACATTTTTTTACATGATCATAATCGAAACATCACGTGCATCATATTTTCAACCATGAAGAGTTACTACATTTAGCCCTTACGCTCTTAATAAAACTGTTTCTCACTAGCACCACTAGGGGATTCTTTTCGGCCTCTGGTTGGCCAAGAGAGCATGTCAAGCCCTCTATCAGAGTCTGGTGTACGAACTGGCTCTGCCCACTTCTCCCATTGCCCGGCCGCCTGACATTTTTCAGTCCTTCGTCACTGGCGGCGGAGACTACGGCGTAGAGCGTTTCGTCGAATTCATATTTAAATTTGAAGTGACTTCTGACTTAACCAGAGATTATACGTACGTGGCAGTGTGTGCTGTAATGTGTACTACGATGTGAAAGAAACAAGCAACAAACCTGGGACCCTGGATACCTGTACTGAAAGAAGTGTGAGATCAGAATAAGTAGGAAACGGTTTCGAATAGGCCTCGTTTTGTTGGACTTGCAGACGGTGATTCTTTCTTAACAACTGCGCTTAGTTCTGTGTAATCTATATAATCCTAAGTAGTACAGTTTTACTCAAAGGCACACACTTGTCCACCGACTCCTTGGCTGGATTTGGTCTAATGTTAAACTCCTGCTCATCACGAGAGCTCACTAAAGGAAAGACGATGACGAACCCCCCTCCCCCCGAAGCACGCAACGATCTGGGTGTTCTAAATGTTTGTACATATTAAATACCTTTTATATTTGGCGACTGCGTATTCGACAAATTTGGCGACGAAGTTGACGACGGGCGAACAGCGTGGGCGAACAGGCTAGAACTAGGGTGCCTCCATGTTTCCGCTCCGCTTTAGGGTGGCGCCAACATCTTGTTACCCTTCCCCAGATCCTTTCCCGCCGCCATTCTTTCAACATTCTTATTTCGCTAAACGTAAACAGCGTTGAGTTTCTGCAGTCTCGAAACACCCGCAACACTGTGAGGCCACTTCTGTTTCCGTTCATAAGAAAAGTCGGAGGCTCAGCGGGATGGCGGTCGTGGTGGCTGTCGCTCTCGTTATTCCGGTGTTTCATATTTTGAAGTTGTGAGCGGGAAGTGGGTGTTGCTTTCAACGAAACGCGTGTTCCCGCGATAAAAGGGAACGCAACAGACCGGCCTTGCACACCGAAACCTCGCCGTCCTAACGAGAGCGGTAAGTGCTCCCTAGCCCTAACGAGGATTAGCGCCGTAGTGCGAGCGCACGACCGGCAAGTGTGACAAAATGGTCGACGAAAACAGCGGAGGTTGCCATGGATAACGATGTGGGGCACACTGGTATGTCGGCAACAGGTATCACAAACGTTGTCGCTACCCTAAACAGCGGAGCGGCGGAAACATGTAGGCACCCTATAGCTAGAACATGCCCGGCAGCTCGTCTCGGTTTCGTCGAGCCCAGTGAATATGCCAAGCGAAGCCGAACACATCATTTGTCATCACGCCAATGTGGAGAGGTGGTGTTGGAGAAACCTGTCAGTCTAGACTCCAGGCGGCGTTGCGCCGATGACTAATGACTTCGCCGTGACGTGTCGCAGCTGTCGCTGACTGTACAGTGGATAAACACATGACTGCTAATTTTTTAGTGGAGGAAGTGTCCCTAAATTACGAGCTGTCAGTGTTTGTTTTCAATGCATTGTGTAGTTTTGCAGATTTTCTATCTCGAAGTTTTGTTACACGGGTCTACATCGAAACTGAAACTACCTGCTCGACAATGATGGCAACCCTTGTGAATAGCTGCATGGCCATTGTGTGACGCAAAGTTCGGATTGCTGTACCGCAAAACGTATGACTGGCCTAGTCGCGAGCATATAGTTATTAAAATAAACGCTAGAGGCTCAGCTGGCGCTAGTGTCTACGGGACTCCCGGTTGCAATTTGAAGCAGACAGCAGCCAGTCTACTTTTCCAGTCTACCTGTGTATTCCTGTGGTAAAACGTACATGATATTTTTCTCTTCGCCAGGGAATAATAGAAATCGGCGTAGTTTCTTAACTCGTGATTGGTACTATGCAGCTTTATTTCCATTATGAAAGTGTAATTTATTTAGTTAATGGTTTTCTTTTTATTACAGAGTCATGTTTAAGTTAGCGAAAATTGAGGCTCACGTCTGTGTTGTACATCATAAATGTCAATACAAACTATCAATTCAAGCAACAAAAAAAAAAAAAAAAACAATAAAAAATGCGCGTAGGGTTTATTCAGTCTGTATTAGCATTAAGATCACAGATGACATCTTTATTTTGATTACTCATGCACATTTTTTTACTAATCCAGTACGTGTTCTTCGTTCCAAAACTTCATGATTCGTTCTTGTCGTCTGTTTTAATTGTTTGATTTGGCATATACTAACACCCTGTTTGGTGTTTTGTCAAGCTGATTTACTGTGTGTGCTTCATATCATTGACTGTATGCGTAAATACGTGCACTATAATAGCAGTCTGCAACGTCAACTCGTATTATACAAGGGTATTGGGCAATTTTAGCGCAGTGTTCGACGCCATAAATTCAAATGAAAAACGCTCTGACAAATATTTTTGTATATCAGATTGTAAAACGTGTTAAACTTCTTATTCTGTCACAACACTAAGCAATATTTGCTTTTATAATCAAGCGCATAGAGAAAACGCCTTTGCGTTTTCCCATAGAAAGGCATTGGCGGAAGTCAAATTTAGATTGGTCGCTGTCTGATTCAAAATGCAGCACTATACTAGCGCCACCTGTACCTATAGCGTTTATTGTAAAAACTCTATGGTTGCGAGATCAGCTACGATTAGTCAAGTAAGATGCAACGACTGTTTTACTGCGTTGCTTTGCAGATAAACGTCTGTAGCATCTATTAATACAGTTGCCCGCAGAAAAAAACGAGCCTGCCACGATGAACACTGGCTCAGAACGAGCCCCCACTTATTTTCTGAGGAGATCTACAATCTTGATAGTGTGTAAGGTACGTTGAGGACGCGTTGTGGAAGCTAATCGTAAGCTCGCGTTGAGCGGGAGCTGACTAAACCTAAAGTCACTGGATCCTGGGAAAGTAGCGCCATTGCCTTCCCTACCTGCTACCCGGACACAAACAGATACTAACATAAAGAAGACAAAAACCTCGCAAGGCGATTGGCTAATCTGTCTACGTTGCCATAAAAATCGCCATTTCGGTCTATTTAAATCTTGGAAGCTTCCAGATGGTCGTTCTAAACCAGTTGCGTCCAAATCACCATGGGGCATCATCGTACTGGATCCGTTCCTCGCCAATAGAAGCGTCTTTGCCACTGTGTATCCAATCAACTTATCAATCATGCCCATCTCCGCGGATTTCTTACAATTATATTGTTCTTCTTGCGTATTTCAACACAGTAAAATTATTTTTCAATGCCTCCAAGCACCGACACAGCGTGTGGTGGTGGTACGAAGATGTACGCTTGTTTCGGCGGTGTGTGGATATCGAAATCTCGGCACACAAAAACGTCTCTATAAAGCTACCCGCTACCAGCAAATTTAGATTGGCTCACAAAGAACGGAGGGGTCAAGGAGAAATTGCTGATTTCACGAACCAACATAGCCGACGGGGAGCTTGGCTCGACTTTCCAAGGATCCGGTGACTTTAACTAAACCATGGCCGCCAGTGAATCCCACCTTCGGCACCACGACGCGCGTGAGCGAGCAGGAAGTCAATGCGGAGAACAAGTTGCCTGATTCTTGCCCAGGAGTCGCGGTGACGTCAGAACGACACCGAGCTCTGATTGGCTTCGATTGAAAGGATAGGGGGTAGACCTCAATGCTAGACGCCTCGAGGTCTACCCACTATTTTGTTTTCAATCAGCCAATAAGAGCTCGGTGTCCTGACATCATTGCAACCCCTGTTCAAGAAGCGGACGAAGTTGCGCTGCGCATAACCTTCATGCGCGATCGCCGAAGAGAACTTACAAACTAGGTCCGCAAAAAAATACCATAACAAGGACAAGCAGAAATCGGCCGAAAACGAAGCAGAAAAACAGGGCGAAAGAAGTGGCAGTACGAATAAGAAGCCTGCTTAAAAACGAAGATGACGTCAGGGCACAAGGTTGCTTGACAAACTGCCAGCACGCTGAATGCCCGCTGAGAAACTGGTGGTATCATTTTTAATATCACCTTTAGAGTGGATTACGGTTTCTCATTAGTGTAATACTTTGGCAGTGTTCGCATTTATACTCCGTTTTACCTTCTGTTGTACCGCAGCGAAGGCTAGAAGCGCGAGCTCACAGCGTTGGCAGCTGCTTCTAATGCACGAGAGCTTGTGCCGCCGAGATGTGCCCCAGAGCAAGGAGCTCGCGCTTGTAGCCTTCGCTGCGGTACAACGTAAGGTGAAACAGAGTATAGTCTCCGTAAATCGGTATTAGTGGTTTAGTTAGGTTCGACTTTTGAGTGGATTTCCTCTTCAAAAAAGCATTAAATTGAAAAAAAAAAAAACATTTTGCAAAGTGCTTAATATATTTGTTTTTGCTTGTAAATTAAAAACAAAATATTGCGAAATAGTAGCGGCGTTAGACGCAATTTAGGTGGAGGTAGCCCTGCTCTAGGCCTCGCTAAATCCCCTTCATGTTTTAAAAGTAGCGCAAGGTGCGTTGATGCACGAGGCACATGCAACGTGCAGCCCTTGGGACGATCATGGCGGCACAGCGCAGCACTACAGTGTTGCAGCACTGAGCTAGGTTTCAGACGCCACGTTGTTCCCAGAAGTGGCGCGCGGCACCTGTCTCGAGCATTTCCACAACAATGAATGGCGCCACATTTCCCAGGATAGAGGGGCTTTAGGCCTCGCCCGGTGCTTTCAAAACTAAGCATTTTCTCGGCCCTCATTGGTTGGAGAGATGATTGACGCGTGAAATGCTGGTTGTAAAATTGTCTCTCCTGCCGTAATAGTATTTTTGTCGACAATATTTTTATGTTTGAGAAACAAACCATATAGATAGAGTCATTATTGTGTTCAAAAATATCCCGATATTGCCTTTCTGCTTCGGCTTCAAACAATAAGAAAATTGGGTTGTGTCTATGTTTATGCAGCCTCGAACTTAGTCTGCTTCAACGGGCAACCGGTCTCCCAGCTGTAGGCGAGAAATGTAGCCAGTGCAGTACAACCCCTAGCCTGGGGTCTTGAACGTGCATCACGCAGTAGTGATTGATACACGACCGCACGCGCCGGTACGATGCTTATCCAGATCGAAAAGGGGCAGGGGTGAGGATTGAACCCTGGATCCTTGGGTTCTGCAGCGCGAGCTTTCGCCCCACGTGCTTCGAGCTGGTGTGCGGTAGCCCACTCGGCCACCGATCCCCCCCTTCAAACAATAACAATTAGCATGGGGCCGGCGTTTGCGGCGTGCTCGTTTATTTTTTATGAGTGCGAGTCGTTCAGCGTTCACCGAGGTTTTTAGAGGAAGATCTCTTCAACCGACCTATTATGCATCAAACAACTGTCACAAGTACGCGTCTTCAGAAGCGCTGTTCGGGTGCTTGGGTTTGTTACGGGACTGAAAAAAGCCCTAGCGTCCACGCCTTCGAAGGCGCTGTGCGGATGGCTGATTGGATTCGTAGCGGGACTGGCCTAAGCCTAACGCCCCACGTCAACTATGTTGCTTCATCTGACTTGATTTGGTCCTTTGCGCGTATTGGTGCTAAATAAAGATGTTGGTTCCCGTATAAGCGGCCCCGCTGATTTGTGAATACTGCAACTGTCGTAAATGGAAGCATGGTTTAATGCCGAGAAGACACCTACCTACACAGGTAAGAATTTGTGAGTGAGCCATTTGGCTGAAGGCAATCGGGCGTCAGTTTATGTTTCCGTCATTTTCCTTCGAAAAGCAAGGTTCTCAAGTTTTGTAGTGCACCAGGCCTATAAAACCGAATATTTTTACGTCGCGTTTAATTGTGCGTCCTAAAGCTCACTCATCTTGCTCGAGGAATCCATGTGAAAAAAAAAATAACAAGAATAGTAAAGCTGTAATTACTGCATACTTAATTTGTTGATTTTTTTTGCCCTTTTGGCCACCTATTACCGCACATCGAAAGACGCTGACAGACGCTTGTTTTGCACCGTGGCTCGTGCATGATGGAACGCTAGAGCGCCGCTTTCATGGTCGCGTCTTCTGAGCGTTGCAGAAGTTTGTACACGGGGCCATAGCCTCCTCTATACTCACAAAGCCTGGTAGTTCGACGCCGGAGCCATAGAGTGTCCGGTCGTAGATTTGGAGCGCAAGGATCTGGTAGCACAGAGCATTTCTCGGGGAACCTGGTCGTCAGCGAACCGATTTTGCAGGGGCGAGGACCCGAAACATGGTTTTCAAACCTGACGAGAAAAGAAGCGGTAGCGCGAAGAACGCGAGGGGTACGAATGGACATTCCATCGCTCGGGAGAAGTGTGTTTCGGCGTCTCGCCGCGGCGGGGCGCCCGTCACGTGACTCTCCTCTCATTCGTTGTCTGCCGCTCTACCTTTTCAATTTCGGCGGCCGCTTCTCGTGGCAATCTGCAAGGCTTTGTCAGTATAGAGGAGGCTATGCGGGGGCAGAATAGTAGACGGACGGAGGCGAAAACGGACACCGATGCGTAGCTTTCGTGTTCGTGTCTCGCGGGCACTGCAGACAATGATAGACGGTGGAGTAAGAGTAGACGATGCCAGTGGCTGCAGCGCGTCTGCTCGCACGACTAGTGGGCTGTTTCATGTGCCAGACTAGACGCACCGGATGTCGCGAAAGGGAGACACTAGACTACTTAGCGTGTTCAGCCGAGCAGCCAAGCGGATCCAGTAGTAATGGGCGGGGCCACTGATCTGTGGGCGGAGCTTAGAGCGTGCCGTGATCTCCGCGTAAACTGAGTCTAACGGCGTAAATATTGCGCGAAATGTTTTTTTTTTTATTATTATTTCGTGGAACAATTATAAAACGCAATACGTGTCCCCATTATGCCTTTAAAATAACTTTTTTTCCTGCGTCTCTCTGACTTTTACACGAGGAATGGTATTCTGGGAGGAATGTGCGTGACATGTCAGCGATCGGCGGAACCCGCGGGACCCCTCCCCGACTGAAGCATTCCGATGAACGGCCAGGAACCAAGGGGGATGTTCAGTGCTATCAGTTGTGTGTTGCGGTCGTGTTCTCGACAACAGGGCTCGGTGCGCGTGAAGAGAGTAGAAAAATGGAGGCGTAGATGATTGGCGATATGCGATCATGGCAGCATCGCTGTTAGATGCAGATGTCAACAAAAGGCTTCCTGACCAAAAAGAAAATGCTTCTTGAATGGGTGGTTGCAACACGTGGAATCAAAAACCAGTTGTTTGAGGAGCGTCTTGAGGACGGCATTGGCAAATATTGAAGACTCCCCCAGGCAGCAGAGACACGTTGAAAAGACGTCGAAACAGCGTCGATGACGTCAGGAACCACATGTCGAAAGAACGTCAAAAGTCTGAACGTCAGGTCCCTTCGACGTAATATGGAAAAGCTAATGTCTGGAAAAAGGGTGGATTTTATGTCGACATAACGTCCCACTGAACGTCCTTAAAACGTCGAGTGCACGTCCGAATCGGACGGGAAGACATGTGATAACGTTAAATAAACGTTGACACAATGTCCCATTTAACGACCAGAAAATGTCAAGTATACGTCTAAGACTGAACGGGATGTCAATTGATAACGTCATACTAACGATAACATAACTTCCCATTTAACGACACAAAACGTCGAGCGCATGTCTGTGATAACGTTATATCAATGTTGACATAACGTCCCATTTAGCAACCATAAAATGTCGAGCATACGTCTAGGCTGAACGGGATGTCAATTGATAAGGGTCTCGACCTGGGTTACCGTGGAACAATGGAGTCAACCGGATCTGGCTTCGTTGCTCGAAGGTATGTTCGCGAAAACAAGCAAATTCGGGCGGAATACACCATTTGCTAAATCCCCCAAGCACCCCGGCCCGCACTCCAGGAACCATGGAAACGGTGTTCGCCTAGTGATTGCTAATTTAGACTACTTCCATGGTAACACAGTTTTGGGAGTAATTTGGAGTCACCCTAAACAAGCGTCCTATAGTACCCAAGGACCTCTCATATCACTTTTAAAATTTCTCGTCAATGACAGCGTTTTCGATACTGTGCATGCTGTCCACCCTTCAACCTGGCTGAGCTGCAGATATCTCTTACATTATTATCATTCTCTTACAACTTCAAAGACGCTGATATTAAAAATGCTATAAGCAGTCCCGCTGACTCCGAGCCAATTCCTCAGACATTGTTTGGACGTCTTCGCACTCAACGTTTGAAGAACCTCCCAGAAAAAACGTAGAAATGACGTCGAATGACGTCGATGACGTCAAGGTGTTGCTCAGGACATTATTGGGACGTCTCGTGCTCCACGTTCAAAGTACTTCCTGAAGAAAACGTAGAGCTGACGTCTATTAATGCCATCGACGTCAAGGTGTAGCTCAGACATTGTTCGGACGTCTCGCGCTCAACGTTCGAAGAACCTCCAAAAAAACGTAGAAATGACGTCGAATAGATGTCGATGACGTCAAGGTGTTGCTCAGGACATTGTTGGGACGTCTCGTGCTCCACGTTCAAAAAGCTTTCGGAAGAAAACGTAGAACTGACGTCTATTATTGCCAATGACGTCAAAGTGTTGCTCAGACATTGTTGGGACGTCTCGTGCTCAACGTTCAAAGAACCTCCCGAAAAAACGTAGAAATGTCGTTGAATAATGTCGATGACGTCAATAGTGTTGCTCAGGACATTGTTGGGACGTCTCGTGCTTGACGTTCGAAGAATTTCTCATACAAGACGTCGAACAGACGTCGATTGCTGTTGAACATGTCGAGGTGAAGCTTATGACGTCGTCACTACGCAGCGTGTTTGACGTTGTCGAAACCTTTCATGTGGACGTATCAATGCCGTCGATAAAAAGTTTGTTAAGGACTTCGACGTCGCCCAACGTCTAGGACCTTATTTCGACGTCATCTCGACGTCTTGTGCTGCCTGGGCCTTGGTGTGCCTCGGGCGACAAGTGGAACAGCACAAGCCACAGCAAGAGGCGACCCCGATGCCTCCACCGGCGTCTGGCTGAGCAAAATCTGTAAAGTTGCCAGACACATGAACAAAATACCGCCAATTGCAAAGAGATCCCACGCCAAGGTGGGGAGCGTTTTAGCCAGGGTTTTTCCAGCCCGTCCAAAGGATCCTTTATCCCCCTGAAATGTCTACATAAGCTCAGCTCCGCGCAAAAGCGTGACGTAGTTACCACTGACGCGCATGCCGGAGAGCAAAGCGAGGGACGCCTCCCCTGTGTGAATTTTCCAACTTCTTTCTCCTTAGCTTTAATCCTCAAATCAAAAGCGAAATGAGAAATCACATTGTCGTGGCCACGGTCGTGGCGTACTTGGGCATCGGTGCGATGGCTCCAAGATTCCACCGCGCTTCTTAAGCACACCATGATAGTTGTCATTCGCAAATGATGATAAGTGCCTTTATGGCATTCATTGGCCACGAATGCCAAATCCAAATATTCGTCGAGGGATTGCTTGTTGACGAGCGCAGACGTTTGAGATACACATGCTCGTGTTTAATGCTTGAACTGAGTTCGGCTGGCGTGCTTAGGCACCATAGATGCATCACAGTGAAAAAGCAGAGAGCTATCGAAGAATAGAAGGAAAGAAATAGCTGACTGAAATTTCCAAAATTTCGTACCGATAAGCAGGCTTTTGGCTCTCTACCCTCGTGTACTAGTTTTCTTTTAGTCACTAAACGATTGGCGATTAGTAAAATCCCAAGTTATTCCGGCCCTAAACTCATTTCCTAGCTCCTTTAAACAAATAGTAGGCTTTGTTGTACGCACGTGGTGCGTAATACTTTCCCTGGTCGCCCGCGTGAATGCACAAGTAGTACAGGGTGTCACAAAAAAAATTACATGTTTTTTTTTTTTTTTTGCCACAAAAATAAACTAGGCATCGCCTAACGCTCATTCTCCGCCCAAAGGTAGCGCCAGAGTTCACAATCAGATGCCAAAGTTTCAGCCCGATCCGATGCCTTATTCAAAAGTTATAAGTGATTTTCTGAAAATTTCAATGGGAAAATGGACGGCCGACGGAGTTTTCGAATACATGGTGCTCTATGGCTCCAGAAACCGAAAATGGGCAAAAATGGGCTCCATTTTCCCATTGAAATTTTCAGAAAATCACTTATTACTTTTGAATAAGGCATCGGATCGAGCTGAAACTTTGGCATCTGGTTGTGACCTCTAGCGCTACTTTTGGGCGGAGAATGAGCGTTAGGCGACGCCTAGTTTATTTTTGCGTTAAGAAAAACCGTGTAAATTTTTTTTTGTGACACCCTGTATATCTGGGGTCCAGTGCACGAGCCGTTAAGCCTAATTTGACGAGCTATTCTACAGGCCGCCTTATCCGACGCTTAGTTTAGTTAGGTGCGTGTACATATAATGCTATAGTAGCATGGAGGGTAAATTTCATGGGATGATCATGCGAGTTCTGTGGTGGCGTCTTTTACTCAGTAATTGAGCGACTGCCGTGCAGTCCAGTTTATGAACATGACAAACCAGAACGTAAGCTTCCCCAACATTCTGAAATATTCGCCTCCCTCGACCGCCCTCGGTTGTTCTCAACAAAACGGTGTAACAAAAAATGTTCCCCGCGGAAGAATTACAGACCGTAGTATTGTGCTATAAAGTAATACCTTCGCAATTTATACGGAAGGCGTTCATAAAGCTTGTATTACCGGCAGGAAGGAAGCGAGTTGCGAAGAAATGAAGGAAAAGCGTCGTAATGATATTGTGGCGGCATTTAACGCCAACGCAACCCCCCTCCCCCCCCCCCCCACACACACACACACACACTCCTCGATGAGTTATAGTCGCAGGGCACCGCGGCTCATTATGTTGACACTTCTCGCTTCGTGATTTGTTCGTCGGTATAATGTCGCTGCGACGCCTGAAGATTTGGGACAGGTATTGCCCACACGCGCTCTTGAGGATGTGATCAAATTCGCATAAATTGGCGAGAAGATGGGGGAGGAATATAAAATGGGCGAGGGGGTTTGACACTTCGATCCCAATCTCATTGAATGATGAAGTGCAATAGTGCTACTACTAGTACTAGTTATTATTTTCCAGTGGTTTTGGATACTTTCAAAGGTTCTACGGGCGAATAGATTGCAAAATGATCAATCACGATCAAAGACAGGGATGCAGATATTAGTGTTCTAAAGGCACAAAAACAGGGTCAGGCGTCCTAAGATATTTTAGGAGAGTGTGATAAGCAATTATCCTCTTTAACTTCTTGGAGATGATATGATGACTCCGTTTTTGCGTGTCTTCATTATTAGCACGCAAACTCCTGGCTCGATATATTACAGAACAAGCAAGCATCTTCGGCAAGCCGGAACATCTGGACCTCGAACAGCCACCAAACGAAGAGGAAGAGCCATTTTTATCTCCTAAATTTCATGTCCTAGTCGAAACCACCAATAGTCATTCCCGCAGTGTTTAATTACTCCTAAAGTCACAATATTGTCGAGAACAGGTAGAATTAATGGTGAAACCTTATATACTGTCGATGTTTAGTCAGTTCCTGGGGCACAATAGACCGATCTCACCAAGCGTTCGGCGCATGCGTGACGCCTCCATAACATTAGTTCGCAGGAGGCAGACGGCAGCGCATGCGAGGGCCTGTGCCGTCTCATGCTGTACACGTGCAGAGCTCCAGCGAGGTTTTCGCACGTGCAGAAATACTAAAGTTTCCTCGATGCATTGACCCCGTAAGTGATTACGTCACAACATGGCGTCTGGGTCCAAACAAACCGTTGCTAGGGACGTTGCTATGGACTAATGCATGGAGACTCCACATGAGGCTAGAGTTTTGCTTACAAGTAAGTAAATAATTTTTTTGTAAGCAACCTAACTCTTTGATATCTAATTATGAAGATGTTCTTGTCGTCTCAGTGTCGTATTGCAACGAGGAAAGCCATTCCTGCAGTATTACACTATGCTTTGCTTTGGTAACAGACAACACGACAGATTTGCTGGCTTCTGTTGCAGCGGGCGTCTTCGTTGAATTGCGTCGGCAAACGATCGACAAAAACCGGTGCATCGCCATGACCGTAGAGGCCTCCGCAATGTGCGTTTTTTTCTGCGAAGAACCCAGCTTATTTCAGAGGGGTGAAAATGCCGTAAAAATAGATCACGTCATGCAGATCAGTTACGACGACGACCTGAAGTGGGTTACCGGCGTAGTGCAGGCCAGCATGAGAAACAAATCGTACACCGTCGAGGTAAGTCTTTCGTTATTATTATTATTGAGGTTGCCAGGTTATTAAGGAATTGCATGTCAATCGCAATTTCGTAGTATTTTACTTTTTTTCCCCATTGGTATACATCAAATTCCGTGGATGTGCTCTTTTGGTGAAGATCTCCATCGAATCCGCGATGCGAGTACAATCTGTAATTAACTCACATTATGTTTTTTATACAGTTCTTTCGTGCTTTGGGGTCTTGCTGAAATCTGAAGAAACTGCAAGAATCTTTCTCCACGCGATGGCTACAACCAGGTATGAAGCACCGTCCCATAGCGCGAGTACGCAAACAAAATTTGGGATCTCAAGCGATCGCCTGAAGTGCTTTTCTCATAGGTGCAATGCGCTATTTTAGCAGACGATCATCTTGATCGACGCCCGGACTTTCGATAAACCATATTTTGCATCGCACCCCACTATGAATTCTTATAAATGTCTGAAACTTATTATATTTCAAACAAATGCAATATCAAAGTCTCATCTTTATTCACACGATTCAGACGCCGGCGCCTGCTTGGCTGGCGGGCATGTGGCAGACGGCAATGGCATACTACTTGCATTCATCGTCTGCTGCAGGCATCTTGAGGACCGGAAGTTGCAGTCGTAAATATTTCAGAAACAAGCGATTACCGGCACACTTATGTCGAAACATGTATGACATTCAAGCTTTCTATATCTGTGATTTTTAAAAGTCTAAATCTATACTGATTTTTGAACGGTCGGGTTTTCGTAGCGAAACCTAGCCACATGTATTTGTCCATAACAACGACCCTAGCAACGATTTGTTTGGACCCATGACGTCACACTCCCGGAGTCAATTGCGGCAGCGGTGGCGTAGTCAAACTGGCTGGTGAGATAGGTCTATTAACCCGGCAGCTGTGGAAACTTGCCCGCGGCACATTCTCTCACGTGCGTGTTTGTACCCTCGAGGGAAAATTATTGTGGCCGATACGGGATTGTGCCTAGAGCCCATCAAGAAGCTAGGCAGAGTATCGGCATTTCATCCCCCGATTTTCTTGTGGGTATCGCCAATGCTACTTTCCGAGCTTTGGTTACTGTAGAGCGACTAAATAAGCTACGCTTCAAAGTGACGACACATCAGCCATCTTGGTGCTTAGAATCATGGTTGCCAGTTATCTGAAGCTTTATCTGAAATCGCAGGAATCGACTTTCCGTCCTCCAGAAATGTTAGAACAGTTTGCGACAGAGCAAAACATTATATCCTGAGCTTCCTAACACCATATCTAAAGCTGAGGAAGTTGCATTTTTAAAATGTGACGATCGATAGTTGCGTCTGCTCTGCACGAAGCACCAAGATGGCAGCACCCACTAGCAGATTGTGGAACGGAGTGCCGATACTCTAAGCGTAGCCCATTTAGTGGCTCTAAGTTACCGTGTCACGAAACTCGGGCAATATCGTTTTTGCCCTGTCACAGGGTGTTTTAATGACATTTCGGGAGGACGAAAATCCGATTCCGGATACAGCTTTCGATAAGTGCCAAATAGAACCGGAAGCAGCAGGAAGGCTGAACATTCGTTACTGGGAAGCGCACTTTAATTGGTGGTTCTAGTTGTGAGGTGTCTTCCCCGAAGTAACTGTCATTCATTTGTAATCGTGCATATATTTGACCGGAAATCGTTATTCCACATAAACAAAAAGCAAATTGCACTCTTACTGGTGTTTGTTTTATACGGGCCAGAAAGAAAGCAGACGTATATTTAGAAATAGCCATGGTAACATAATATTTCTAACCAGCCAATTCAGCCATTTGTAGCGCCCAGCCAGCGTACAGCGTTTAATGAAGTAGGCAAACGTTCAAACCGTATCGGAACGACCACCACTCTAAAGAAAAGTAGATGAGCTCGCCTTCCTGCAGACATGTATGCAGTCAATCACTGAATCAGTCAATCCATCAGCTGAAGAATCCAAGCCAGTGAGGAAGCTCATAATAAGAATAGATAGAAAAAATGCGATATTAGATGAGCAGGTGAATGGAACAGGGGAAAAGACGGGCTCTCTGTCCTTGCGCACATCGCATTTTGATTGTTTGCATAATTGTTCTATGAGATTCATCATTCGCTGGGTTCGTCGTACGGTTCGCCGTGATTCGTTGGTTCGTGCTCTGCAAAGAAATGAACCCGCAATCCTTTTTTTTTTAGAGTGTAAGTCAATTAAATGAAAAGATTGCGCTTTTCTTTTGAAATAACCTAAACAGTAAAAAATAAAACGTTGTATGATAGTGCTCTCCTATCCCAGGAGATTTTCTCGGTGTGTTCGATTTTTGAATACTCGAGAGGAATTCGTGGGGAGAACAACTTCGATAAAGCGAACCACGCCTGCTCACCAAATGCTGGGAAAGTAAAAGTGGTATACAGCCTCGGGCAACTTTCCCGTTGGATTAGCTTTCATTTTATTTTTATCTTGTTATGCTTCTCAATTCTATCTAAAAAGACGCGGTTTCTGGTGCTTGCTCGGCATGCCTGCTTTTATCCTATCTTCCTAGCTCCATTTAGTCTTCGTGAGCAGGATCCTATTTCGTTTAGAGTTTCGCCGAATCGCTCAGCCTGCTTCCGGGCTAAGCGGGATGAGGGTCCATATTTTTAAAAAGCGCTCCCGGCGTTCCCCGTGCGACACTGCAAAAATACAGCTGCTTTCTTTTTTTTTCTTTTTTTTTACGGTGATTTGTTTTGGATGCAGCACTGGCGTTTTAGTCCTTACGGAAAAGAAGCTTATATGTAAAGACTTTCGACGGTGAAGAGGCCTGCGCCTTTTCCGATGTTACCGATGTCGGCAGGATATCCTGGCACTTGTAGGAGGCTCTTCGAGCGTACGTCTTTTGTGCCGATTTATGTGACGCGTACTTTCTCATTGCGCTGAGTGGGAAATTTTAAAATTTGATGCTTCTTACAAACGACAGCCTCTCAATGTTTTTTGTTACAATCTTGTAGTCATCAATATAATATTAATTAAATTAGTTTGACAATTTATAATTTTAAGATCCCGCGTAGCGCTGTCGACGCATACTTAGCGCTATGTCAGATCTGCATTTTCATCTTTCAACGCTGAGCTTTTCCGCTGCAGAACCACTAGAAAACCATTAGTAGCAAGATGGTCTCTCGATAACCCATGCTGCTAGTGAAAGAGCCCTTGGCCAGTCTCTGCTCGATGCCCTTTCAGTGTGACATATCCTCTGGTTAAGGCGGTGGAGGTAACTTCCTATGGAGCAACTGCAAATTCTTCGGCGTTCTTTGGCGTTGTGCTGAGCCGAGCACCGGCACAGCGCTCGTTCCAATCCGTTTAACCAAGCTACCCTCCGTTATGGAGCAGAAAATACAGCGGACTCATCATCTAGAATCTAGATATTGCGGCCGCTGTATTTTCTGCGCCATCTACCGGAGGTTAACTCGCCCAACACCTAGTAGATTCTAGAAGGTGTTTGCCGAGGCTTCCTTCTTACGCCGTTCAAAACCGCTGGAAAGTCGTCACTCTATCAGCGCAGCGTGTGTTCTCTCTCTAGCGCTTAATCAGCGCAGAGCAGAAAGATGCAAAGCGAAGGCCTTTACTTATTTTCATGAGAAAGAGTTAATGAAGGACGTGGTCAAGAAATAGATGTCAACGTTTGCGCTAGCTTCTCGAAGGAAACACCCCTGGAGTCTCCAAGCTTATCGCAGCGAGAAGTGGCGTCATTATAGAGGGATTGAGGTCATCATCAGAATAAGCAATTTTATTTCTTAAACGAGTGAGTAAAAGCATGTACTTAAATAGGTGCGATCGCTCCTTTGCGGGGCGGCATCGGGTTGAAGAGGAAGGGTGTGATACACAGTCATGGGGCTCTACATTGGACACTCGGCGAGATCGGCGAGTGCTGCGAATGGCCAGCGCCAAGGGCATGTGCGGTGCGGGCCAATTGCGTCGGTGTGCGATCCCCCCCTTTTCTCGCCGAAAGCCCCTGGAGACCCGCCTTCCGCAAGTAAGCGAGAATTGAATCCAATACCGCTCTACGATGGTGTGGAAGCCCCTAGGGTGAGTCCAGGTGCCCTGACTCGTAGGTTTTTCTATGTATTTGGGCAGCCGAGTCCACGCGGCGTCCCGATGCTCTTGCAGCTTCTGGCATTCCCAAAGGCCCTCAGGCGAATAAACAGGAAATAGGTAAAGGACGTATTTTTTCATTAAGGATCAAAATGAAAAAAAAAACACGATTTAAAGAGACAATAAATAAATAAATAAATAAATAAATATAAATATATAACTGAGAAGAAAAGAAAATCCTTTGTGAAAACAGCAACAACGGATGGTCTATTGTTCGAAGTTTCGGTCGGAGTTCGGCCTTCGTCAGGAAGAGGACGGACTCCGGCCGAAACGTCGAAGAATAAACCCTCCGTTGTTGCTGAACTCTAAAAAAAGCCCATGCGTCTGCTTTCCCGCACAACACTCGGAGAGCCAATCACTGCAACTTATGGAGGCGGCTCAGCGAATGACGATGCCGAAACATATGTTTAGACCAAAAAACGCAGACTGAGTTGTGACATTAAGGAATGCAAGCGTGACGTTTTGCATTGCTTAATGTCACAACTCAGTCTGCGTTTTTTGGTCTAAACATATGTTTCGGCATTGTCATTCGCTGAGCCGCCTCCGTAAGTTGCGGTGATTGGCTCTTCGAGTGTTGTGTGGTAAAGTAGACACACGGACGTTTTTAGAGTGTGTTTTCCCCAAGGGTTTTCTTTTCTTCTCAGCTATACTTTGTCTCATCCTACGATGAACTAAAGGCCAAACCACGGGCCGCAAGGTCCAATCACGTTCCACGCTACACTATGACATGCCTAGCATTTATTAGGGGTGGACGAATAATGCTCCGAACCCAAAAACGCTGCATCATTTCTATAGCATCGACACTGCAAACAGCCTCTTTTTTGCAATGTAAAATTGTTGAGTCACTCATTGCTATTCGATTCAAACCCCTGTCCGCCCATCCCCATCAGTGATTTGAAACGCGGGCACTGATACGTGCATCAAAGCGTAATACGCAATTTCTAAGTGGCTCGTGATTGGATCTGGCGGTCCGTAGCTTTTGCCTTTAGTCCATCGTAGGGTGTGACGAAGTATATACCCACGCCTTCGGCCCCCTGCCACCATGCTCGTTGTAGATATATATATATATATATATATATATTAATTTACGTTTTCTTTTGCACATGAAAAGGGGGGAAGGGCGCAGGGAAAAGCTGAGTAGGGGTCGGACGGAACTTCAAGGACGTCGAAAGTTGCAGTCTACATTTATTGCACAAAGAAAATGAATTATAATTTTTTCCAGGACGTCAAAGGGTTTATAGCGATTTTAAATCTGAGAATGCTAGAACATTTGAAAAGACTGCAATCGAAAACAAATCTCGCTAAAACAAATAACGAAGTAAACTACTGAGCTCTCCCTGAGTCAACTTGTGAAGTAGCTTTTGGTTCTCAAAGATATTGAGCTGTGTGATTTTGTATAACAAAGGATGCTGAATTGCTTTGTTTTTTGTCATCAGTATTATAATACTATACGTAACATGTGGGCATAGGTAAAGATAGGAGATACAATTTTAATTATATTAAGGAGAGAAAAAAACTGGGTGAGTACAGGGCCCCTTACGCCGCGGACGATTTTTTTCTGATCCAAAGTTTTTTGTTGAAGCGTATCGTTAATATTGAGATGCTCCTTCTATGCGCATCCGGCCGCCACACAAGGCGCTTCAATATAAAATTACTGCGTTTTTGTTTGTTGGTAATATTAGGTTTGAATAAATTTCGAACAGCGACGTAACTTTCAGCGCACCACCGGCGCAGCGTCGGAGCCTGGGTGGTGGCGTGCGAGGTTCAAACACATCGGAGTAGAACGCACACCCTCGCAGGGCCCTACTCTCCATCCCGCAGTATATCAGTTTCCAGGGGCTTTCAGGAGGCGCAGCATTTGTCGACGACCCGGCGCTCCAGTGTTCGCATTTCACTCGAACCCGATAGTAGAGTACCTTGGCTTTTAATCCTGTCAGAATATACAACCACGATTGTCTTATATTTCTGCCGAAACTCCGCCCCGTTTAATATTTTTTTTAAACAATATCTTTCGACAAGCATCGCACTCATTTCCCTGCATACTGCAGTGATCGAGAAATAATTACAATTACTATCGCATTTAAAACGAACAGACTAATTATTTTAATCCACTTTTGACAGGTAATAGACCCTTTCCGAAATTCAGTCTGGCCACTTTGATCACTATCATCATCTGTGGAACGGCATCCGTGCCATACCAATGGCGGCCTTCTAGTGTCTGATATGTCTGATAAAGGAAGACGTTGAAGATGCTCCTAAGCGGATCTTGCGAGGCCATTACATTCGGGGGGTCAGTACGGTCAGTACGACGCGACGTAGGAATGGAACACAAGAGCTACGTAAGCGTTTATTTCTAATAACTCAGAATCAGTCAATCTGTGGGCGGGACACAATCGGCTTTAAAGCACTTTGGTGTATAGAGTTTTCTCGAGGCATTTGAGTGGGTTAGAGCTTTTGTACTGAATGCAGGTTCTTGGTCACCATCGAACTGAAAGTGATCGAGAAAGAACTCACACTGAACAATTCCTCACGTGCCGTTGACGTGCGTAAGTGACGGTGCCGATACAAGTTCATTTCCGCCATTGATATGGCAAAACCTTAACTGCTTTACAAACCACCCGATGGCACTGAATTTCGGAAAGGGTCTATTGCTAAGCAGTAAATGGCAACGCCACCCCTTCTTTGACTTATATATAATTTTCTTTCCTGGACACACTTTATTTAAAGCCCTATTTCCCCCATGAAGAAATACCTCGTTTTTCCCGTTGTGGCGCATCTGCCAGCTTACTGATTATATACCATAGGGAGAGTGACCTATGAGGCACGAAGCGTAGGACCGCTCGCGGTTGCTGGGAGAAGGGAGTGATCGCATCGCCTCCCTTTCAATCCCCCCATAGCGTGTAGTTCTTTTCATCTCAGTAGTTGCCTGACCCACGGATTGAGGACGCTGATGCATTCGCCGCCATTGCGTTGCTTCAATTTGGTTGGTTTCAGATCCAACGTGCACGAGGCTGTGCTGCTGTTTTATGTAGTGTTTGCTTAATTTTGTGATACAAATGTTTTCGTTGTAGGACACTGCCAATGAAAGAGTGGTGGCACTCAGCCACCTTGAGGACTTCAAAGTGGTTTTGAGCTTAAATTTTGGGCTTTTTTACGAACATATCTGACCCATCTGAATAATGTCGTTAGCGAAATGACTGAGCTGACGTACGGGGAAGATTTCCATCGTCTGCGACCGTACCCGATGACACTAGTTTCCAGAATAATAAACCAATGAAGAGACTAACACATGAATGCGAAGAATAGGGTCAACAGGTAGATAGCAATGTGCTGAATCGGGAAGAACAGATACATTCGCGTGTTTACTAGTGATTGTTTAGTGTTCGTGGGCACCCAACTTTTAGGGAATTTCGCAGTCTAAAAATGTTTCTTAAAATGACGAAAACAATTTATTAAAACAAGTAATATCGTCTCGGTCCGCTTTATTTAAAAAGAAAAAGAAATTAAGTAGTTTAGCAATACTTCGACAGTGCGACCTATGCCGAGTAGGAGATTTGTTTAAATATCAGCCCTGCTAAAGTACCACAGTCTTAAGCAACATTTCACAATATTGGCTTTATAGTCAGATACAACAAAAAAGACAGGGCGAGGGGGAAAAGGGCGCACACGAAAAAAACGTTGTGGAAATTAGGTCGCCCCACTCCACTTCAGCTTTCCTACGTGCGCACCCTTTTCCTCCTCTCCCTGTCTTTCTTATGTTGTATTTGACCATAGAAAATACTATTTTTTATATGGACATTTGCTTACCGCTTGAACAAGATATGATACAAGTGGAAAGCCTGTAAAATATAGTCTGGCATCTGTCTACCGTACAATTTGCTAAATGAAGTTAAAGGGCACAGGAGAAGTACCTCGGAAGGTTCGGCTGAAGTCTAACGCTAGGCGCAACTTAATTAACCGGTGTAAACAGATCTCTATATGTTTAAACAGATTCGCTTTGGAAATTTCGGCGTCGCCAGCCACTGCAAGTAAACCTCTATTCGCCATCGACAACGCTGGATTCGGTTTATTTATATGCAGGCGACTTTTTTTCGACGTCAAATATTGCGGACTTCAGGCACTGGCAAAATCTAGAACAGCGTATGCAATTTGTTTTTTTGTGTGTACGCAAGAAAAGAAAAAAAAAACGCATCATTATTGTGCATGTGCTGAGCCCAAACCGCGTTTTGGATTGGCGCATAGAGACGACGCTATTCATTTGCGTCTTAAAGATTTTGCGTACGCTATTCTAAAACTCGGTACTCTTAAAGCCCGACCACACTAGCGTCGCGGAAGCTTGCGGAAGCTTGCGGCGCGCCACTGGCCGCCGCGGGCTGCCGGCCAAAACCAGTTTTTTGCCTTCCGCAGCTCGCACTCGCCGCCGTCCAGGCAACCCCACCGCGCGTGGTTAATGGCTAGCCGTTTATTGCCGCAGAAGAAAGAAGCCAATAGGAGGTGACGCAGATACTTACGTTGCGATACCATGGCAACGCGAAAGTCACTTTTACGCGCGTCTTTAACGTTGCAAAGGAGGGTAGCGTAATTTCGTTTCGTCTGCAATCTCTATTTCCCCCAAGGCTTTTCCCAACGGAGCGTTTCCTCAAAACTGTGCTAGTTTTCTTCGTTTTATATAACAAGACGCAGCCAGACTACAGACTGCCTGTAAATAAGGACGCTTAGAACAACCGCTGGGAAATTATTAGAGAATAATTCGCAATAACAGGTGAAATTTTCCGTGCCTCCTGTCGCGTGTCGCCTGCGTTGTGACTGATGTCGTGTTGATTTAGTGGCACTCTCGAAAGTTGTGTTCATTTCTGGCGCGCAGCCGGGCAGCGAAGCACTCACCTGTCCCTCGGTCTTTCGGTAGAACCATCTCGGCCGGACCCAAAACCTGCGCCTCCTTTCCTTCAGAGCGCAGCGACGTCGCAAGATCAACGAGCAGGCTAGGATAATCTCATTGACGCTGATCACCAGGCCATCATGGGCACCTACCATGTGGGCAGCTAGTGCGGTTTCGATGCTGATATATGCGAAATATGAGAGCCGAAACGGAAGATCCTAACGAAGAGGAGACGACGAAAGGGAGGACAATCTGGTGGAGGCGCGCGCGCAATTTCGCGAACGCGAGAGCCGGTGCTGTCACGTGACTAAAACCCGAAAAACGGAGGCCAATGTGGCCTCCTGGCGTTGTGGTCAGACCTCGAGCCACTAAATCAGCTGCGCTTAGAGTATCGGCACCCTGTACCCCGATATTGTTATGGGCGAAGCCATTTTGGTGCTTGTGCAGAGCAGATCGTCATGATTCAAAAGTGCGACTTCTCAGCATTAGACTAGATGTTAGGAAGCTCATGTAATATTGCTTCGCTCTGTCGCGAACTGTTTAAACATTTGTGGAGGATGAAAAAGCGTTTATTGTAATTACAGATAAAGCTTCAGATAACTGGCAACCATGATTTAGAGCCGCAATATGGGCAAGTGTCGTTACTCTGAAGCGTAGCTTATTTAGTGGCACAAGTCAGACCTTTAGATTGTCTCTGACAGCTTGTTACGCACCAAATTCCAACCTTTGTGTTAAAATATATTAAGTGAATTAAACTGGTTATCTAAAGATAAACAATAAATCACTTCGAAGACTGCCGAAACGGGACGGAGCACGGTATAGTTTCTTAAAATGCGTAGGCAAACCGACCAACCAAATGTAATATTGCAAAAACGAGTGAGAGCATCAAACACATGTAAGTGTGATATTATGAGCAAACAAAGCACCTAGCGTTGTCGTATTATTATTGCTAGCATCAGATAAAATGCAAGTGAAACATTTGTTGCCTATCTCCTCTACGAGCTCCCTCAAAAAAAACAAAAGAAACTGTTTTTTATCGATTATGAATATAGAGGACGGTACTTTCAGGAAACACGCATGGTCTCCTTAGGCTGATTATTCTTGATGCCTTCTAGTCCTTAATGTGCGTTCATATATACGCACGCTTCTAATAGCGAATGTTCGGTCACAATTAGTAAACAAACCGAAGTTGTCACAAGACCTTTGAACTCTCGTGCTGTCTTAGTCATCTACATAATCGATGCACTCTTAGAAAATATTCCGTCAAGTACGGGACACATGCATGCTACCCTTGCTACCACAACATGCTCTGTATGTTCTACTACACAACATGTTCTGTAGCTACGTAATATTGTCACGAATGACAATTGATGAGGCGACGAAAACTGAAGCGAACTAAACTTTTAATGGGGAGAACTTGTGCTCAAAACAAAATAGAAGAAGGCTAGCGTCACAGGCGTCCATAGCGGCGTAACAGCAGGATCGAGCGCTGCGACGAGACTGACTCCGTCCGGCTCGCCACGTGAAGCACCTTTTGTACCCGCGCGAGTTTCTGGAACACTCGGCGAAGAACGTTCGGCGCGTAGAACTTTCGTAACTAGATCAGACGACGATCGAGGTTCTCGAACTTACGAAAAAGCCAGGTGAAAAAAATAAATAAAAGAAGATTCCGCCCCTGGAATCGAACCTCGAGCGTCCACGCAACAACCAAGCACGGTAACAATTCGGCGAAGCAAGCGCTCGCTCGGCGACGCGCGTGGAAATATGGGGCAGGTTGCTGCCTCAAAGATTGACACTGTGAGTTCCGTATACCGTCATGATGGTGCAAGTGCTACATGCTGCAGCTACGGGAACTGTACAATCATAACAGAGAGAGTCACATATTTTGCAAGCTCTACTACAAGACATGTTCCGTAGATCCTTGATATGGGAAATGTTGCCGTGAGTTCCGTATGCGATCATGATGGTGCACATGCTATTTACTACAACTACGGGAACTGTACCATCATAACAGAGGGGTTACATTTTCTGTGGCAAACTACGGCGGAACATGCTCCGTCTCTACATTGGAAAACACTTTTTCCGATGTGCCTGAAAACAGTACAGATTGCGTTTTATGGCCAAGTGTAGAACACTTCAGTCTCGTTCCTGATGGCCCACATCCCGTTTTACGCGACACCATAAAAAAAGTCCGTCAGTTTACTTCTCTGCGAGGCTCTCGAAGAGCATATCATATCAAATTTCAAGTCATCTGAGCGAATTACGAGGCCGAGCCCACATCAATACCCAAAAACGAGATCCGCGCTCTGGTATTAAGCAATGGAAAACTTCATGCTTGCATTGCTTAAAGAAATACGAAACCGAAATTTTGAGGTCGCAAAACAAGGATGGGAAGATAGACGGGACGCTGCCGAACCCCGAAAAAAAAAAATAACTCATACAGCGATATCTCTAACGGATGGCCCTATTTTCGGAGAAGAAAAGCGCGATTGAACACGGCTGACGAGGCCGACGAGACATGTGACGCTGTGATTTCTATTCTCTCTCCTCTTCGCTTCGTCCAATCAAGCTGGTGAAGCGACTCGAGGAGGAGAGAAGCGAGACCGCTTTCCTTCATTCTCAACTGTTCCATGTGGATCGTGGCGTCGTAGTCCTCGCTTGATTACGCCCTTCCTTTCCAAAAATACAGCCATCCGTTTAAGGTATCTATGTATGTGTGATGTTTTGAAGTTAGTAGCATCCCGTTCAACGTTTATGTGGCCTTATTTTGCGAAATTCGAATTTCGGTTCAGTATCCCTTGAAAGTCTCAGCGCAGGCTTCGTTTTTCAGTCAGAAACTTGTGCTTGGCCTCGACATTCGCTGGGTGGCCAGTAAAATAAGATTATTGGCTCCCTGAGCGTTCAGCGGGAATATAAACAGACCACTTTTTTTGGAGTGAATGACAAAACAGGTTCTTTTCCGACCGTATAATACGATATCTTATATTTTTTAGGTGTTTGCATATGTATGCTGTACGCGCGTACCCACAGGTACACTCAAAAAGCCGGAAGTTTGTTACACCAAGGGCGTTGTGTATTCTATGTAACTTCGCTAGATGCCTGCCACATTTGTATGTAGCAACCACAAAAAAACCGTCATTAATATTAAATATTTCAACAGGTATTAAATACAAATATTAGAAGTTTCCGCTACGAAACCATAACAATGGGCTCATATCAGGAAAACTGAGGAGATACTACTTCGTTATTAAAGTTTTATTTTTGAAAGAGCAAAAAATATTATCGGAAAATGAACTTACGATAAATGAATTATTGCAAAGTAATGATTCAGCTACCTTTTAAAAATGTCGGTTATGTGCAAAATAAAATACTGAACAAAAACAAAATCTGGACGTAAACTTCAGCGCGCACGCAGCCACTTTTGTTTGAACTTCGCCAGTTCTTGAAATCCTCTCTGCACCTTCGAATGTATCAATTCCACCTTCCTCGAGGACTGCCTTGACCCCTCCTCCAGATTTATATACACCAGTTGTCTAAAAGAAATGTTGTAAAAAAATGGTAGATGGGCTTTAACTAGAAGAAATAAACTAAGAAACAAATTAGGAGTTCTTTGCCCTCTCTTTAACATTTTAGTTTCCAGTTAGTACACCTATCTACGTAAACTCCCTATCATGTCAACCATATCTTCGTATTCTTATATACAGGGTGTTTTTTTTTAAGCTTAACAGAAATTTTTTTAAAAAACCATGAGAGCTGGATTGATGCGGTCTGTGCAGGTGAGTTATACGGCCAGGGGGACATATTATAGGAGGCTAATCGTAACGATCAGTCGGCTAATTCGTTAAAAATCGTTAATGAACTTTTTAATTAATGAAAATAGACATATAGTTCAAATTAGAAACTTGCTCAGCGTAATCAAAAAACACTAAATCAGTAATTTTCAGAAAGACTTTGAGCGCGTGAAAAGCGTAGTAGTGCACTAAAGTTAGCACTCGTGGAGCACGTACAAAGCTAGCGGTTGCGATAAGGCGCCCGCGCAATTTTTCCGTTGCTTATCTAGCCCCAGCCTTGTACCTGCTCCACGAGCGGTAAATTTCGTGCACTACTACGCTTCTCACACGTTCAAAGTCTTTCTGAAAATTACTGATTTAGTAGTTTTCGATGACGATATATAATTGTCCCGTAGAAATCTCTCGACATCCTTAACAGTGAAACCTTCAAGACTTTCGAATACCGTAACTTGCAAACACGCTAAGGTAAACCACGCCCACTAAACCAGCCTGAAGAAGCGAGTGAACCACAGCTAAAAGTAAAGTGCGCTCATTATTTTACCTACATTTGAAATACCTGCATACTTCAATTGTATATCCTCAGCCTTGCATAACGAGTGGTCGTACATATGCGGCTAATTTCCAAGCTGTGATACTGCGATCATAATACTCACTTCTTCATCGTCTTCGGGTGAAGAAAGTAATCATTGCCACTAACTTTAAACCCTTCTAATTTACCTCCAACTTGACTCTTTAAATGATTATAGTACCTGAACACCATTATTCCCATATATGGTAAACTTCGTGCGGCATTGCCAAGGAGGCGATAGGCGACAAACGAAATGCAAAACTTATTTACAGACACCTGGTGGGTATTCTTTTCAAGGATAGCAACTTCGTGCATTATTGTTGCCTTTGCAATGCTCTTCTATCTTAATCCATTGACTTCCAGCAATAAGGAGTTGTATCAAGAGCAGCTTTTTAAAAATAACATATTATTTTTACTAGCAACCTCCTTGGCGAAACTTTGTTTGTAGGAACTTCTTGGATACCGTTTCCACAAGGCACGCAAATGGTGGCTAGCCTCGCGGGAGCGTGCTTGATTCTTGCTTAATATGGTAGCATGAGATCCAGCTAGCTCTTCGCTAGCTACGCAGCGATGACAGTACTAATGATCGACGAAAAAACTCTAGTACGTTCCACAGTAGTTCAGTAGCGGAAGATTATAGCGGAAGACGGAGTTAAACATTCTTAGAATGCACACCTTTGGCTGGTGCCACAGAGCTCGGTGTTTAAGCAGGGCGGCTTGGAATCGAACTCAGCTAAAGACAGACATAGTTATCTAACAGAAACGTTACTAAGGGGACGCCAAGCGTGCTTTACGCGGAAGCGACACACCTGCTTTTTGAGAGAATGGAGTCGCTGGTCATCGAGGGTGGGTAACAGCTCGGGGATAGACATTCGAAGGACGGTCGGAAAACGTAGTATTTGTCAGAAAACCTTGTCTGTGTTCTTGGAAACACAGGGAGACTGAAATGCGAACGCACTTCTTAGTTTGTGCTAACCATTCGCCACTTTGATAAAAGTTCGAAATATATTCGTTCTAAAAAATGAATGAAAAAACACACATAAAACCTCGTTATGATAAAAAATAAGATAAGTTGAGGCGTTATCAGCGAAACTAATTAGATATATTAACCATGTTGAATTAACCTGAGACTGGGGTAGAGAAGAAACATCAAAACGTAAAACGGACAGAAAATAGACATGACGAGACGTTTTGAGACGTCGTCCTGTCTATTTCCTGTCCCTTCTACGTTTTGATGTTTCTTCTCTACCCCAGTCTCAGGTTAATTCAACATGGTTAATGTACACCAGCTCGCCTGCACCCTTACTATTTTTTCTATAATTAGACATGCTATCTCGTTTCAGCCTCTGCGTTCGAAGGGAAACGCGAAAAGATTATTTACAATAAATTTACCGTTCATTAAGGCACAACTGAGTGACACCTTTGGGTGCATTCTAGTGTCGCCGGCACTTCTGGAGGGTCACGATGCAGTGGTACACAGAGAATAAGACCTCCATTGCCTCGATAGAGGAGAGGCCCTAAAAGCACCTGGCACCATCAAGTAAGATAATGTACGTGCAGTTGAACATGCTCCTGCCTGATAATTGTTATTGTCTTTAGACCTAGCTGAGAATCGATTGAAATGCTCACGTCGGAATTATGTGTATTGTCAGAAAATATGCGCACATCGCAACACTGTTTACACGAACAAGATATAACGGCGGTTTTTCTACTTCAGAAAACAAATGAAACGTTTTGAACAAAACTATTTTTGTAAAAAGAATTATCTTGGGCACCAACAGAGTTGGAAAGACTTCCCACGCCTAATCTCACTATAAGCAAAATGCGCGAGGGCACCGATGCCGTGTTTGGAATAACAATGTCGCGCTGTGTACGTGCATGTTCAATATATTATCAAGTTTTGAAGAACAAATCTAAGAAAAATATTAAGAAAATATATAATCTTTGGTCAATACCGGGTGAGTGTCGTTCTAAAGCTGGGGTTGCAGTGCTTGTACACCGTTCAATATATCTAGAGATACAATTTAAACGGAGGGCCAGTCACCGCAAAATCATAGCTTCAGATGCTTTGTGTCAAGCGAGGCTTGATGTGGCTGTCTTGCGGCATAAGGACACATATCGTCGTGACTCGCATTGAAATTTGTCTCCTGAGTACCTTTTGTGTAATGTAACTAGCAAAGTGACTCTGACCTATGTCATTACCAGTGGCTTCATAGGCCTCCTAAAAATATGTTTTCGCTGTGAGATTGCACATCCAGCTTACGATAACAGTCGTGTTCGAAAGTTGTATGGAGCTCACTATGCTCCCTACTATTTATCCCGCTTGTGCATTGCCTGCTATAGGCTATGTAGGGCTGTTTCACTCATTTGCGTCGGTGGCGTCTCGAACAACCAAAACGACAGCTATATACTACAGGGATAACCGTGTTTCGGTATTGATTGAGAAAGTTGATTTGCGTATTGCTTGTCGCGTTCTGTAGGCCAGACTTGTCGCAGTGCCTCCGTCGTTGCTGTCGTTTTAGTGTTTCTCACGCAACCAACGCTCATACCAGAACCAGGCAATATATTATGTTGACCAGAGTGAAACACTTCTCTTTTTCTGTTAGGACGCTTTAGTTAGGATTATGAGCATGGATTATGCTCTGTTAGGATTATGAGCATGGTCTTGAGCTGGAGTAGCGCGGGCGTGCCATCCAGGCAGGGGAAGCCCCATCCTCGCTTCTCGCGCGGGATTCAGAGCACTTCACGGGTGACGAGCTCGGTCTTTTCCACCCAGAAGAATCTGAACAGAGAACATCCCACTTGTCTGATGAAGCTTCGCGGTGGTATCACCACCTGCGCTAGGTACCAGAGACGCCCGCAGAACACCGATTGGGCCAGGTACCGGCGCTCGACCATGGGGAAAGCGTAGTCGCGGGCGCGATCTACACTTTCCGTGATGTCACGCGCAAGGCGGGTCCATATCTCGGGTGAGATTCCCATCGCGTTGTACGTTACGCCTAGAATCTTCACCACAGCAGTCGCCGGGAGCGGGGAGGCTGGGTCTGGTGGGCGGTTGACCCACAACGCTTTGCTCTTCTGCTCGTTGAGGCGTGCGCCCGAGAGCGAGCCGTTCGTCGTTGTAGAATTCAGCAGCAAGCGTACCACTATGAAAGAACGACCATCTCGTCCGGTGCCTCGTGATCAACTGATTTTATGTGACATAGTCAGAAAAGAAGAAAAGAAAGATGATAGGTTTCTGAAAGTCGAGAAAGGTATGACAGCACATAGAAGAAGAAGAAGTAAAGAGAAATAACAGAACACAACATTTCTTCCCCCTCCCCTCTTGGAGAGAAGACGAGTATACAAAATGCACATAACAAGGTCAGACATAGTTATTATACATATAAAACAAAGATGCACAAGATCATAATTCAAAAGAAATTCAAAGTTCAGCATTCATTATCACACCCTTGGCCTAGGCTATTTTTAAAGGGATGCTGAACCAAACATTTCAGTGTCTATATTAAGTGGCGCACGATCTTTCCACGAGCCAGCAGCCCCTGGTGTGCGCTAGCACACGCAACGAAATTGACGTCATCGTACCCCGTGAACAACGTTACTAGATTACCTCAGTTGTGGAACTCCCGCGGAGGGGGGTACCCCCCCTCACTCACCTCAATCCGCCTAGAGTCGTTCGAAGCGCCATCTATATTTTCGTTTCATAACTGTGCATTCTAAAGAGCACAGCTGAAGCGCCAAATGGCGATCACAACGCCGCCATTTCTCCCGCAGCGGTCACTCGAGGAACTGCACGTGACATCTATTTTTGGCTTCAATCGGGTTACAGGGGTTCCACCCCCGTCTCCCTTGCGGACGCGCCGCGAAATACCTCCACAGTTAAAATGCGCCTAGGTTGGGACGCGCTACCTGAAATCCCCGCTGAGGCATGGTTGTATAAAAACAATATTAATTGTGCTGCAAAACCTTGAAAACTAAAAATTTTAGAAAACATCACCCGCCCCGATTTTGTACTAATCTCCAATAAAAGTTACTACAAAAAGAGTTTTTTTCGTTGGTTTTTACGTTTCTAGTGACGTTGAAACGAACGTATCCCGATTCAGTTACCAAAGCAGCCGTCCGGCGGCGCGTCGAGCGAATCTGGGCGAGTCGTGGTGAGTGAGGGGGGGTCCTGTTCGTGCATGCAGCGTCTATGAACAGTTCCGTAACTGAGTTAATCTAATAACGTTGCCCGTGAATGGATGAATGGGCGTGAATGGGGGTATGATGACGTCAATTTCGTTGCGAGTGCTCGCGCACACCGGCGGCTGCTGGCTCGTGGAAAGATCGTGCGCCACTTATTATAGACACAGAAATGTTTGGTTCAGCATCCCTTTAAAGGGGTACTCCGGCGATTTCTTCATGGTTTCCGATTTGCTTGAAATTTTGCTAAACTCGCCAAACACCATCGCTAAAATAGTATCCCAAATATTAGGTTAAAAAAATTTTTCACGAAGTTATTGAATTTACAATTTTGGTCCTCACCGCGTTTTTCAAACTGAAAGTCTCTACTGGCAACAACGAAAAAGTGACGTCAGTGGAAGGCCAGGGGTTCACTCTTTGGACTGTATAATTTGTTCCCAGCTGATTGGAAGCAGCTTCATGGTGACAAATGAATGTTTTGGAAGCTCGCTCCTGTACCCGCGCTACAGCATGGAACAAATGATTGGCATATTTTATCTTTTAGACTGCTTGCTCGACTGGCAAGCCTGCCCGCCACTGACGTCACAGCACTGAAAAGTGCGGGTATATTTGAATGTTGGTTTTTGCATCATTTTCATTTGACGATTTCGCAATAACTATTATGAATTTCGCGATACTAAATAGCATACCGGAAAGGGTAAAGGCCGGGGAGTCAGAAAATATAATTAGTTGAGGTAGCTCAAAAAATCGCCGGAGTACCCCTTTAAAGCATTCGCACTCAACACTCATAGTCTTGTACACAATATCTCAAGTAACACTGTAAGAAAGTTATTTACAGAATTTCACCAAGTTATTTACAAAATTCCAGCAAGTTATTTACAGAATTCCAGCAATTAATTTCACTTCGGATAATAAGCGTTAATGGAATATGTAAACTTCTGTTCCCCCCCAAGAAAAATAAAGACAACTTTCACGTCTGTCACTGCGGGTCAGAGACTCACATCTCTAAACCGCACCGGTGGTCGCCGAGTTCGGGCAGATTGTGGAAGCTCTTCCACTGGGGAAACGGAAACTGCCACGGGGTGAATAGTAGCATCCACTGGTGAAACGGGAATCTCCAGTGGCAATCTCGCTCTTTGGGGTGAACTTGGTGATACCGTCACGGCACTCTGTTCAGATTCAAAAAGCCCGGTTGGACGATCTGGGCACGCTTCGTCTCCATCCTTATCGCTTCCTCGTGGAGGTGGAAGAGGCGGAGGCGTTAGTGGTCTTAGCTGCTGCTGTTGCCACTGAGTAGCCGACTTTAATGTGTTTGGCCGCCACTCTTGATAAGGACGCTGGCTTCTATAGGACTTTTTGAGAATTCTCTGTGTAGGCAGGTGCTCAAATGGCTGTGTCGTTGCTTGCGACGACTTCTCAACGGTATCTGTGCCAGGTGGAGCCGTTGCCGCCGTAAGCCTGGGGGCCTTCCAGATGCGACCGTCATGAAGTTTGAAGGTCTAGCGGCCGACACGCTCCACAATTTTCATCGCCGGACCAAAAGCTTGGTCTCCCTTTTCCACCTTTCCTGGCATCCTGACGTGCACCCATCCGCCGACCCGGAATTTCGGAACTTTAGCAGCTCGCCGTCTGTCTGTGTAGCGCTTGCTGTGCTCTTGTCCCCGCTGCACTCGGCACCGCAGACGCCGCAGCTCCTGAAATGGATTCTTCAAGAACTGCGATGGGAAAGGCCAAAAATGTGAAGCCGGTTGCGTGGCTTGCGTCCATGCAGCAGAACCACAGGAGACAGTTCTGTCGTTGCGTGCGGCGTACAGCGATACACGCACAAGTAATCCAGAACGGCAGAGTAAAATGGACGCTTCTCCAGTGCAGCACACAGTACGAACGACTTGAAGGTACGATTAAATCGTTCTACTTGCCCGCTCGCCTGTGGATAATACACAGAGACCAGGTTATGGGGAATACCTCGTTTAGCCAGGAAGCTTTCGAATTCTGCGGAAGAAAACTGAGGTCCATTGTCGGACACAATGCTGTCGGGGTATCCTTCCCGAGAAACGACGAGACGCAGGAAACCCGCCATCGTGCTTGTCGTGACGTTGGAACAAAAATGAACTTCAGGCCACTTTGAAAAAATAATCCGCGTACGCGATGCAGTACCGATACGCTGGTGGAGAAGCTTCAAATGGGCCAACGATGTCGATGCCGAGCTTTGACCATGGCCGCTCAGGCAAGGGCACGGGTTGCAAGGGTGTTGGCGATGTCTTTGAACTCTTGCAAGCCGAGCAACAAACACCGCAGGCTTGGACCCATTTTTACCTCCGCATTCATGCGCGGCCACCAATATAGTTCGCGAAGGTGAGTCTGCGTCCTGAAGATGCCAGGGTCGCCCTCGTGTGCTCGGCCTATGAGAGCGTTTCTCATACTAGTGGGGACGACGAACTGTTTATCGCGCAACAGAAGACCGTCGTGCACAAGGAGTGTGCCTTTAGTGGCGTGCAAGATGGCTTCGTCGGGAGACGACGCCCTAGACGGTGGCCATTCCGACATGACATAAGACATCACTACAGTCAGCTGGGGGTCATTCGCCGTTTCCTGTTGGAGTTGAGCTTTTGATATGCACTCATCGTTCAGAGCGATAAAAGACACAATCTCCTCGTCAAATGCTGTCCCTCCCTTATCTTCCGCAACCGGAAGTCTAGAAAGAGCGCCAGCTACTTGATTCTCTGCGCCACGCTGGTACTGTACTTGAAAGTTGTACTTCAACAACCGGGTCGACCAGCGAGTGATCCGAAGTGGGCGATGTCCGATCCCTCGTGTGGCCAGAAGGGCAACGAGAGCTTCATTATAATGCAATTATATGCAAAGGTGCAAACGAGCTGGACAAGAATGACGAAAATAATTCGTGGAGAAGGGGAACAAGAGGGACAAAGGAAAAACACAAATCCCCAAACACAGCTAGGTGACTGATGCGCGACCGAAAAAATCCGCCTGGTCCGGCTATCGAGCCCGGGACCTCTCCATTACTCCACCTGTAATGGAGAGGTTCCGGGCTCGATACCCGGACCAGGCGGATTTTTTCGGTCGCGCACCAGTCACCTAGCTGTGTTTGGAGATTTCTGTTTGTCCTTTGTCCCTCTTGTTCCCCTTCTCCAGGGATTATTTTCGTCAACGAGAGCTTGATGGTCTGTGCACAGAGTGAATTGGCGACCCCAGAGATATGTGTGCCATTTTTCACAGGCCCAAAGACACGCAAGCACCTCTCGTTCGCCCGCAGAGTACTTACTTTCTGCGGTAGTCAGTGTTCAAGGCGCGAAAGCAATTGGATGAATGTCTTGTCAATGAAGCTGCTGCAACGCTGCTTCAATTCCATAAGCTGAAGCATCCGTAGCTACGATGATAGGTAGCTTTGGGTCAATCATCTTCAACGTTTGTGCAGAGGACAGCAGCGTTTCCACCCGATTGAAACTTCGATCTGCTGCCTGGTCCCGGATGAACGGGCTGTCTTTTCTTAAGTACTTTCGCAGCGGTTCCACTTCAGAAGCCAGGCGTGGTACAAAACGGGAATAATACTCAACTATTTCTAGGAAGGACCACAGCTGCTTAAGGTCCGCGGGGGTGGGTGCCACGAATAGCGTCGACTTTGTTTTGTATTGGAAAAAACCCCGCAGCGCTAACTTAGTGACCCAAGAAAGAAATTTCTCCGACGTCAAACACACATTTGTTGTTGAGTTTCAGACCCGCCTCAGATATGCGCACGAGAACTTCCTTCAGGCGTTCCAGGTACTCCTGCTGGTCCTTACCGTAGACAACCACATCATCGAGGTAGAAAAGCACCCCTTTGCAGCCCTGTAATATGTTCGCCGTCATCTGCTGAAATGTGGCTGGCGCTGAGGCTAATCCAAAACACACTTGCGTAAAGCGAAACAGTCCTTCATGCGTAATAAACGCTGTCAAATCCCGACTGTCCGGGTGTAATGGGACTTGATGGTATGCGGCAGCGAGATCTAATTTTGAAAAACGCTGCGCTTCATGTGGGGCGTTCAGCAACTCTTCAATGTGCGGAAGCGGGTAGCTGTCGATTACAACCGCTTTGTTCGCTTCACGAAGGTCAACACACATTCGGATATTGCCGCCCTTCTTCTGAACGACTACTATCGGTGACACCCACTCGGAGTCATTAATGCGTTCGATTACTCCAGCCTCCTCAAGACGTTTAATCTCGTCAGAATCTTGTTGTCGAGCAGCTTGAGGAGTACGTCTCATACGATGCTTAACGGGAGTGACAGAGGTATGGACCTTTATCTTGCAAGTGACTCCCTTGACTCGGCCTATTCCTGGGGTGAAAAGATGATCGAAGTGTGCCAGAGATGACGGAAGTCTAGGAAGATAAAACACAGGCTTCGCTAATGCAAGTAGGTAGGGTCAGATTTGCCTTTGCTGGTGGCAGAATCTGTTCAGTCTACTCTTCCTCCAGTGCAGCTGACGAGTCATGCAGCTGAGAGGTCGCGGCTGAATTTAATGCTATTGACTTGGTTGTCAATGTAGGTGATGGTGACGACGTTGACGGTTGTTCTGCCCCACTTGTAGTGGCCTCACCGGTGTCACTGGTCGCAGTATAGAAACAAGACCGCTTTGCTACACTCATTTTGATGTCGTTCCACGACATCAAAATGTCGGGAAACGACATCCCTTGCCTTAATCTGCAATGCCTTAATCTGCAATGTAGAATAACACTTCCGCGTGACGTGGCGTTGCTTTAATATCACCATTGCCTTGAAGGCTCCCAGGATTTTAATGGCCTGGCAAAAGTAATTCAGTAACGTCACCGGTGGTGGTATGACGAGTTCATCTCGCGCATGAACGTGGACTTGTCCGTTATTGAGACGGATGACCCGGTGTCGAGCAGGAACTGTATCGGCGTTCCAAAGACTTTGACGCTTATATAGACTTTTTAGAGCGCAGCTCTTAGGCGCCCGTTTCCGGCTTGAGCGGAGTCGCCGTCGCCGTCGGCGTCGGCGTAACCATGAGGTCACGTGACCCCCCTGAGGTTAAAGGGGCCATGAAACGAATTTTCGGCAGGGATGAATGATTTTAAATGGGGACTTTACTAATCGCATATCGTTTAGTTGGCCAAGAGAAAGAGGGTAGAAAGTCAAAAGCCAGCTTTTCGGTACGAACATCTGAAAATATAGCCGACTATTTTGTACCTTCTTTCCTTCGAAAGCTCTCCGCCTTTTCACTATGATACATCCGCGGTTCCCAAAGCGCGTCAGCGGTGCCAAACTGACGTCAACCGAGCCCAGCTCACGCATTGGACACGAGAACTGCGTCATTCGGACGCATGCGCTCGTCAACAATCAATCTGTGGACGAATATTTGGATTCGCGTTCGTGGCCAATGAGTGCCCTGACGGAACTTATCGTCACTGGGGAAGGACAAGTTCTATGGTGTGCATAAAAAGCACGGTGGAAGCTAGGAGTCATCGCACCGGTGCCGAAGAATGTCACGACGACGTGATTTCACAATTCGCATTTGAGTTGAGGATTAAAGCTAAGGAGGAAGAAGTAGGAAAATCGTTTCATGGCCCCTTTAAGTGACCCCCTAAGGTCACGTGACCTCAGGGAGTCACCTATCCCTCAGTACCCTTCCATCCTATCCCTCAGTACCCTTCCATCCTCCTCCTCAAGAGCTGCGCTCTAATTCGGCGTTACATTGAGTTTAAACGGCTTTTATTTTTTCGTTGATGATTTTGTTATGTGGCATACGATCTCAGAATCCTCATCGTCGTCGTCGTAGTCATCATAATCTGAGAGCACCTGCTCCACTTGCTTGTATCGCGATTGCTGGCAGTCCCGGCGTATGCTTCTGCATACGCGGCCAAGATGATCCCTGCGACCACAGTTGTAGCAATACAGGTTTCTTGCGGGGCAGGTGCCGTAGCTCTGGCATCAATGAGGACCATTTCCGCAGTTGGCACAAGTGTGTGTGTAGCGAAAATAGTCATGACGACCTGAATGTTGCCGCCCTTGCCAGCCCGGTCTTGAGTGACTTGACTGTGCCACGGGCTCCTGACGGGGGTCCGACGAGTGCCCAGTTCGTGGTTGCTGATAGCTGGAGAACGGATCTCGGCCGCTTGCCCCGCAGGTCGCACACGGGTCTCTCGAGGTAGGGCGTTGTCTTGCAACCCTTTGGGATGATGACCTTTGTGGAGGTGGCGGCGATGTCTGATAGCATGTCCGTTGTGAAGAACTATGTTGATGGGTAGGGTGCTTGAATGACGTTCTGGAAGCATGTCCTTGAAGTCGCCCGGACTGTCTCTCCCTGGATTGGTCTCGAGGCTTGGACGTTGCTGTCTGATGAATGCGTCACTTGACGGGTCTGTTCGCTCGGTGCAGCGACGCCAGCCCACTCTCGAACCTCTCGACGTGGTCTTTCGAGGTTCATGACCGTATGCATAACAACGTCGAACGGGAGAGCTGGATCGAGGACCATTTGTTCCTGAATTTTAGTTGAAGCAACTCCAATCATGAACTGTTTCCGGATGCAGTTTTGAGTACAGCTTCAAAAATTAGCGTTGGCGGCTAACATCCGTAGAGCCGACAGAAAATCGCGAAGAGATTCGCCTTTTTTCTGTCTTCGTAGATGAAACTGGAGCTCCTGGAGCGTCACATTGGCAGGCTGCGTAAATTCAGCCTCCAGTAACTTGACTGTCTCCTTGTGGACATCAAGGGGAGCTTCCACAACTTGTTCGCCGCCTGCTGCTGCCAGCGGTGCTAGGGCTTCCTGAACAGCAGGCTCAGGCGTTGGTAGAGCGTCAAAAGTGTGCTGGCCGCCCTCTCTGAGACACTTGAGCAGCATTGCCCGATGGCGTTCTGCACCAAACTCTTGAGCGCCCGTTGCCAGAAAATAACGCTCGAACATCTTGATCCACCACTCCCATGGAATGGGCGGAGGTCCCAGCTTGACCAAGAACTCTGGGGGTAACTTGCCACCCGAGGCCACGACTAGTCCAAGATGGCTTCTCAGCACTTCGAAGATGCCGTTCGATGTAGTCGCCATCTTGTTGCTGGATCGGTTCGGGGGAAGGTTTTGCCGGGAGACGCAAAAAAGTGCCCATTTGGCGATCAGCATTCCCAGCATGTCCTTGCTGAAGCCCAGTCCAGTGCAGAACTCACGTAGATCCTCGTCGCCATAATGTAGAATTCAGCAGCAAGCGTACCAATTTGAAAAAACGACCATCTCGTCCGGTGCCTCGTGATCAACTGATTTTATGCGACATAGTCAGAAAAGAAGAAAATGAAGAGGATAGGTTTCTGAAAGTGGAGAAAGGTAGGACAGCACATACAAGAAGTAGAAGTAAAGAGATATAGCCGAACACAACAGTCGTGAAGACCTGAAGCGCCGCGCCAAGGTCGTCAGCGTCGCATAGTTACGGTGTGATGTCGTCGGCGTACTCAGTCGCCTTCACCTCGCCGCTGCCGGTGAGAGGGAGACCGCGCACCAGGGAGCACCGCTCGATGTTGGTGAGGAACGGCTCGAGCGACAGGACGAAGAGGAGTGGCGAGAGTGGGAAGCCCTGGCGTACGCCTCGCGTGACGGGGAAGCTGGCCACCAAGCTGCCGTCCACGCACAGATCACTCTTCATGCCGGCGTACAGGGCCTCAAAGAGGCGGACACCCTCCGGGGGGAAACCGAAGGCGTCGAGCGTGGCGAAGAGGAAAGGGTGCTCAACCCGGTCGAGCGCTTTCGCCTGGTCCAGGGAGGCGATCAAACCCCTGGCGCAGCGGGAATTCGTGTAGTGAAACACGTCTCTCGTGAGTGATGACAGTGTGTGGACACTGTGGCCCACGACCGAACATGTCTGGCGCGTTTTTACAATGTCCGGGAGGATGTCGTGCAGCCGTTGTGCAAGCACCGAGGCGAGCAGCTTGTAGCTTGCGTTGAGCAAAGTGATGGCTCGCCACGCCCCTGGGTCGCTGGGGTCTCCTCCCTCTTTGGGGAACAGGATTATCCTGCCCTGCCGGAAGGACTCCGGCAGGCGGAGCTCCGTGAAGAAAGTGCGGAAGAGTCCACAGACATGCTCCCCCAACACGTCACAGAATGCGCAGTAAAACTCGGTCGGAAATCCATCCGGGCCCGGCGCAGATCCAGTCTTCATTTTCAAGAGGGCGTTGTGAACCTCCTCTGCATTGGGAGGCTTGAACAGCTGATCGCCAGTGGTGGGTGGAACTTTGGAGAGGTCGTGTAAAAATGGTCCGTGGCCAGGGTCGCGCGGTCTATCGTTGACTCCGAAGTCGCCAGGGCCTCGAAGTGGAAGCTGAAGCTTGGGACAGAAGGCTGGCCAGGCGGAGGCGTCGATGGAGGAACTGGAAAGGGCGAGACTCGCCGCTCCATCACCTGTGTGCGGTGTGTGTAGCGAGGCAGTTCGGGGTGGAAGGAGGGTCCGCCCCTCCCCTGAAGAACTGTCGCTGCTGTCGTCGACGCCCGTAGTACGCGTTGGTACCGGTCGAGGAGCTGCGACAGGTAGCCCCTTATAAGGGGAGTCCCAGCGCCCCCGCGACGTACGATGCGCATTCGCAGCGAGGTGTCACGGAGCTCTTCAACTTGCCGCTGACCCAGGGCACGGCCCTCCGCCACACACGCCACCCGCCAGGTTTCCAGAAGGTGGTCCCATTTCGCTGGATCTGGCGTCACTCCAAGGAGAGACCGGCGCAAAACTTCTTTCAGGTGGTCGCGGCTCGTCGGGTCCCGCAGGACGCGGGAGTCCAAACGCCAGAAGCATTGGTGGCCGGTCGAGGGAGCCAAACAGAGCTCCGCGAGCACTGGCCGGTGGTCTGAGACGTGACCGATGTCGGGTGGGAAGTCCACAGCCCCACAAGCTTGAATGGCTGAGGCCAGGGTCTCGGTGACGTAGACCCTGTCCAGGTGGCTGCTTGACCTACCACGTCGCCAGGTGTGCTTGAAAGTAGCGCCGCGGAGAAGGGTCCAGCAGTCCACCAAGTCGAAATGTCCAATCAGCCGTCTCAATTCGCGGGCGTTCCACGTACTGCGGCCGTACCCTGGTCCCCTGACGTCGCACTGGGAGTTGACGACGCATTTGAAATCGCCGAGTAAGAGGCATTGGCGCGCATCGAGGAGATGAACATCCAAGTTCTTGTAGAATGCCGTGGAGTGTGAGGGTCGTGCCGGGGCGTAACCAAACACCGTGCGAAAACGAACGGCGTCCAGGAAAAAATCGAATGTGATGAATCGGCCATCGGGGTCAAAGCAGCACGAGCTTTGCCGCATGAGCGCGCGATTAAAAATAATAATTCCTACCCCCCAGAACCGAGTAGTAGCAAAAGAGAAAAAAAAAACAATCCACTGCATAACGTTGCTTGAAGAGGGTGACAGGAAGAGGAGGTCACAACCGACGGTCCGGGCAAAGCTGGGGAACCTCAACCTGTTTGGTCGCACTGCGGAACCCCTGGACATTCAGGGTGAGGATCCGTGGCCGTGCGAAGAGCAGGAAAAGGAGTCACCGGCTCTTCGTTAATCCGAGGGTGTTTCGGAGGATGGCTGGCTGCTGGGGCTTCCAGTGGGCGAAGAGAAGTCGTCCCGCAAACGCTTGAGGCGAGCTGCGGCGGGTGGGATGTCTTGCGGGGTCACGAACTCGTCGCTGCTGGAAAGGACACGCTTCCCCTCCTCAGCAACACCGTGTCGGCTGCGACTGCGGCTGCGAAGTCTCCGCGGTTCCAGGGGTGCTATGTTGCGCTTTTTGGACTCCCAGGAGACTTGGAAGAGGGAAGTGACGTCAACGACTAAAGAAACGCAGATTGGATGTTGACAGAAGCAAGCAAAATCAACATCCAATCTGCATTTGCTGCGTTGTTGACGTAACTTCCCTCTCCCTAGTCTCCTGGGAGTCCAAAAAGCGCAACATAGCCCCCCAGGATTGCGTTGCGGCATCGTTCTCGGTAACGCGGTCTTGAACTGGTTTCCACTCCTTTGGCGGCGTCCCCGGCGGTCTCGTGGATGACAAGGCGTTCCTCGTCCCAGCCCTCCGTGAGGTCGCCCTAGTTGAGGCTCGGGCTGCACTGAAATTCCGGCGCAGTCAGGGACTCGAGTTGCACCGGCGCTTCCTCGGAGCGGGAGCTCGTGGGGAGTGGAACGCTGATCTTAGCGTCGTTAAAAATTGCGGTTGGCGGAGCGTTCCGAAGCATGGCTACTGGCGCGTTCAAATCTTCACCCGTGGCCATGGCGGTAGCCGGCGTGGGCTGCGGTGTAGTCGAATCGAGCTCAGGCGAGGTTGTCTCGGTGGACTCGGACGGGGAGGGCACGGTAGACTCGGTGGGGCCGACGGCGGGTGACGGGGCGGGTGCGTTCGACGCTGCAGGTGAAGGGGTGGCAGGGGGTCCATCCCGAGGGGTCGATGCCAGGGCCGCGAACTCGTTCAGGCGCTGGCCGGCCACGGATAAGTAGGTGCAACGTTGGGTGCAGTCCATCGTCGCGTGGGCCGCCCCGCAACGTCCGCAACCGGTCGCGCATCCGGCGGAGTCATGGCCGAAAGCGGCGCAGCGGGTGCAGTAGGGCATACTGCAGGCCGCCTTGATGTGGCCCTCCCGCTGACACCGTCCGCACGCACGTCGGAGGCCGCGGTAGTCAAAGGTTGCCCGATGGCCGGAGACGCGGAGGAAATTCGCGACAGGCGTCGAGTCTTTCATCTTCATACGTATGTACCGCATGCCCGTCCGCAGGGTTGGGTGGTCTTGGTACACCCCAAAGCGGATTCCAGGACCTTCCCGTAAGGTGTGAGGGAAGTGGCGAGTGCTTCGCTCTTGACGTAGACCGGCAAGAAGAGGCATGTTATAGCTGTTACTTGCGGTCCGACGGGGACGATTGGAACGAGGGTTCCACCGATGCTCAGGGAGCCGGCGATGACGATGCGGCTCATGGCCGACGACGAGGTGACGGACAATTGGAAGTTGGTTGCTCCCAGGTGTTGCACAGAAAACAATTCGGCGGTGCCGAGAATGCCCGTGGCCGCGTCAAAGATGGAATCCACAGACGCGCCCGGCGGACAGGAGACGTCGAATGTCAGAGTCTTCGTTGGCTGAGGGGGGGATGCTGGGTGCATGACGCTCCTGAAGCAACCCCGACCAGAGACGACCGGTGCGGGGTTGTAGACGAAAAGAACGTAGAACCGAGCACAGATAGAACCGGTCTACGTTGCCATGGAAATCGCCATCTCGGTTCATTCAAATCTTCGAAGCTTCCAGAGGGTCGTTCTAAACTAGTCGCGCCAAGATCACCATGGAGCATCATCGTACTGGAAGCGTTCCTCGCCAATATACACGTCTTCAGCACTGTGTATGCAATCAACTTATCAATAATGCCCATCTCCGCGGATCGCTTGCAATTATATTGTTCTTCTTGCGTACTCCAAAACAGTAAAATTATGTTTCAGTGCCTCCAAGCAACGACACAGCATTTAGTGGTGGTACGAGGATGTACACTTGTTTCGCCGGTGTGTGGAAAGTTGAATTTCGGTAAACAAGAAACGTCTACATAAAGCTACCCGTCACCAGTGAATTTAGATTGGCTCAAGAAGAGCTGAAGGGTCAAGGAGAAAATGCTCATCTCACGGACTAAAATGGCGTCCACACGGGCAGCTTGGCGCCACTTTCCCTGGATCCAGTGCGTTTCATCGCAGCTACCTTTCATAGATTCCGCACATGTAATGTAAATATTGTAAAATATTGTAGATAGAGCATCAAAGAGTTACGTACCGCGTATTCTACTAATTGGTGACCCGGACGTGATGACTGTTTTTGTGTGCATTGTTTATAGGCCGCTTTGGTATCGAGATAGGCAGGTTTGATTTGATTGAATGAGACATTTTCTTCTTGATTGCTAATTTACAGTGTGAAGTATTTAGGATGTCGTTGGAGTACCTTGAAGGGTCGTCATAAGGTGGATGCAACGGTTTTCGCACCGCGTCATGTCTTACGAGAACGTGCGAACAGGTTTGGAGGTTTGGGCTTATAAACACTTTATCGGTGGCTTGCTTGCTGTCTACCGAAGGTCTGAGTTGTTGCATTGTTGCACGAAGGCGAGATGCGTAATCTATATTGTCAGGTATTTCGAGTGCTTCGGAGGGTGAATGAACTCGCCTGGCAGTCGAAGAGGCATGCTGTATACGAGCTCAGCAGCGTTGCATTCGATATCTTTGAAAGCGGCTCTAATTCCCCACAGGACAAGAGGCAAAATTTCAGTCCAACTTGAATGCGACCCACTAGCCTTCAGAGATGCCTTTAGCTGGCGATTAAATCTCTCCACTAGTCTTTTGGATGTAGGATGATATAAAGTCACTGGATCTGGGAAAGTACCGCCATTGCCTTCCCACCTCCTAGCCGGACGCAAACAAATACTAACATACATACGACAAAACACCTCAAGGTAATTGGCTCATCGCTGTCCGTTGCCATTGCAATCGCCTTTTTGGACCCTTTCAAAGGAAGCCTCGAAAGGGTCGTTAAAACCAGTCGCATCAAAATCTATATGGAGCATTATTGTACTGAAAGCTTTCCTCGGCCAATATGCGCATCTTTGGCACTGTGCATGCAATAAACGTATCACTCATGCTTATTGCCCCAGATCTCTTACTACTATGTTGCTTTTCTTGCGTGTTTCAAGACAGTAAAAATAAAATTATTTTTCAATGACTCCAAGTACGTACGTTGCGTGTGATGGCGGAACGAAGATGTACGGCATCACACGAGGCACTCTTCACACTCACTTAGACAATACACAACACCTTCCACACTCCCTCATTGGCTACCGGAAACACATCTCGACTCAGGACGCGCTCCTCCAACTCCAGGAGGCAGTATTCTCCGCTCCCAGCACAGCTCAATTGAAGGAAATTCTCGCAATCGACCTCCACAAGGCTTTCGATAATGTCCATCACGACAGTGTGCTAGAAGAGCTCCAGGCAACTAATTGCGGCGCCAGGCTCTACAATTATGTCCGATGCTTCCTTCGCGGACGCACATGCTCCTTCAGTTTAGGTGGAATCCCATCCCCTACCTTCAACCATCCCCAACGCGACATTCTTCAAGGCTCAGTACTCTCGCCTACACTTTTAATCTCGCCATGTGCCATATACATCAAGAGCTAGCTCCCATACCAGATATACACTACACTATATACGCGACGATATCACCCTCTGGATGAATCGAGGCTCATAGGACACATACAGGATGCACTACACCACGCTCTCGACTCTGCGTCCAACAAGCCGCCAACCACATAGGCCTGAAATGTGCTCCTACTAAATCGGAACTCCTTCTAGTTCACAATACGCGCTGGGGACCGCCACAGATTCACCTTGAACAAAACAGTACCCCCATCCCACAGCCTAACAGCATCCAACTTTTAGAACTCCACATACAGCGTGATGGCGGTGGCTCAAACATGATTAATCACGTCCTTAAACAAGGCGACCAGGTTCTTAACATGCTCCGCCCCGTCTCCACTTTCTCTCGCGGACTTAAAGAAAGGAGCATGATAAGGCTCTGCGACGTCTTACTGATATCCCGCCTCCGCTACCACCTCCCGTACACCAAAGTCACACAAAGACAACAAATGAAACTGGATGCTCTCATTCGTAAAGGTACTAAGCTTGCCATAGGCCTACCCATCACCACTAGCACCCACCGCCTCCTCAATATGGGCTATCACAATACCGTAGATGAGCTCGTTGTTATCCGCAAACGCCTTCAGAAAATCCGCCTCCTTCTTGCCCCACAGGGAAGACACATACTCACTCAACTGGGCCATAATTTCCCTCCCTCACCTCCTCCGAAAGAAGCAACTCTCCCCACCACCACCCGTTCACAACTTAATATAGCATCACTCCCTCGACACATGCACCCAATGTTGAATTTAGCGCGACGCGCTCAACGTGTTGTTTTTTTCACGTTACACCGCCCGCACTTCTCAGCGAACATAGCTTTACACAGATGCCAGTACGACTGATACAGGCACGGCCATAGCGGTCACAGATTATCATTTCAATACAATACGCACCGCCGTTCTTCCTCCCATTGACCTATGCTTGGCGGAACTGCACGCTTTTGCAGCGGCTCTCACATATACCTCCGCAGGCTTTTTTACCTCGTCTATCCCCATCCTCTTCACGGGACTGTATGGCCGCATGTCGGCGACTCATACACAACTCACTTCCACTTGCCATCGCAGAACAAATAGAACGTGGCCTACTATCACCCGTTGAGATCGTCTGGATCCCAGGTCATGGGGGCATGCCCAGCAACGAGAAAGCACACCTGCTCGCCCGCGAAACGCTCCACCGGGCACCCGACAGCCTCAGATCTGCCCAGAGGTTTACCGTGGCCTTACCTTCCCTCGAGTCATATAGACAAGCCAGTCGAGCCTTTCCCCCCTTCACCCTTACCTCACACGCCACCAAGGCATCATCCTCTGCAATGCCCAAAGTAACACCCTCTCCACCAAAGCCCACATCAAATTTTTTATTCGCGACTCCAGCAAAACGGACGCCACCAAGCGGGAAAACCGGGAACCAGCCGGACCAGGTCGCTCCGCGCCGCGCCCCTCGGACCCCTCCGCGTCTCTGGTGGCTTTCGCGGACACGTGTTGTCGGCGCGGTGGCGAACTATGTAATTTGACGAAGGTCCAAAAATTTCTTAAGTTTGCCTGAGTGTTCATTAGTGTGGTGAAGCCTCAGTAGATTGTTTCCTTCCATCACGTGTTTGAAAGCCCGTTTACTCCACAACACACGGTCGCGTGCTTTCGATTTCTTGGATGGGGAGGAATAACAGACAAACGTTTTGATTTCTAGTCTGTCTCGAATCACATTCAAAATGACGACTACCTGGTAACTGATAAGTGGTGTTTTTATGTTGATGTAGAACAGTGGACTGAGGACGACAGACGAGGTGTTTCACTGGAGGGAACACCAATGTTGCAGTCTAGTGAATCTGAAGGTTCTATAGCTGCTTTTCTTGAGTTTGGTTGTGTTTATTAGCTTCAAGTTTGAGCCACCCACGCCCGTCGGTGCGTTGGCTATTCATTTTGGCTGCTTTTCGCCGAAAAAGCCTCTGGACCCCACTGAAGAAGTTAGGCTGATTTTGCAATTACTTGATTCAGAAAAACCTGCTCGCTGCATATGATTAATGAGGGAAATTATCTGCTTTCAAAAGGTGGGGTTCGCGTCTCGCAAAGTTAGAAGCTGTCACAGCATTATGATCTATCGCGCCTCTAATATTTACATTATACCCCCGTCGAAGCCAGCAGCAATATACGTCTACATTGCTCAGGTTGACCGGCCACAAAAAATACTCATTTTCTCCGTTCAGCATTCGAAGTCAAGTTCAATGCAGAGAAGTTCTGCGTGAATCTCCGATGAAGACTCTCTTCAGTTTGTCCGCATTCGCCTCCGTGCTACCGGCTAGAACCATTTTGCTAAGTTTAAGTAGTATCTCTCTGTCTGTCAAATATACTTTTATCCAGCAGTTCACCTAATAGCTAGTCAACTAAGCTCATATTTCAACCCGAAGCATATACTAATATCGCTTTAGTGGGACATAGTACGCAATATAATACATAACCCGCTGGTCAAAATGACTTCTCGATTGCTACTAAAACCTGAATTGAAATACGAGTATCAGCTGCTTAGTGGGGCGCCAGTGGGTTAACATGCTCCTTGGCTTGAGAAGCACTTGCTTTATTTTCGTAATTTTCCTGCAGCCTGTGTTGTTGACCGAGCAGACGACTGGAAAACGCGGATACGCACAAAAGCTCGATTTCATGGACAGATAAGTCGCATGGTCGAGGCATGCGAGTTAGCCGAAAATTACGCTCGGTGGAACAATTCTGTAGTAAAGTGGAAAGTTGGGCCAGTTGGTTCATGGATCTTTAAATAAAAGCGCCGAATTAGACAAGGACGAAGAAGTGGAACGACACAAGGCGCACTCGCAACTGTTTATTTTCGAAAAGTACTGTACATGCATTTATAGCCCCCAGAACCCTGTTAGTTATGAGCGTGTCCCTCGCAATGCATCTCTCAAATATTCAAACTCACTCTTTGACAGGGCGAGTGACGCTTCACTTATGCACTAAACGCCCGTATCCCTAATTGCATACGCTTCGTGCACCTCTCTGCTTGTGCGGTCGCGATAACGAGCCAAAATCCTAATGTCATGTAGCACCGGCGAACACGGGCATCTATTACAATGAATGGCCAGATGGCCAGATGGGCTAGCTCGCGTGGCAGCCGCATGCTCGCGGGCGCGGTCATTCACGCATCTGCCCGTCTGGCCAATGTACACGGCGCCGCATGACAGGGTGATTTCGTATACAACTCCTGAAGCACACTCGGCAAAGTTTGTTTTGTGCTTTTTGCTGCAAAGATCAGTCTGGTGATCGGGACAATTGATTTTCTGCCAGAGTCGGACCATCCGATTGGGCGCTGAGAAAACCACAGGTACGTTGAAACGCTGGGCCACCTTCTTTAAATTATGTGACACTAAGTGTAGGTATGGAATAACCGCTGGCCTCATATTGGGTCTCGCGAGGGCGGGTTTACCTGTTCCTTTTATCTTTTTTACCAGGCCTTCAGCAACCTCAGTTAAGCACCTTTGCGGAAAGCCGGCCTCTTGCAGTTTTGTGATCTGTCGCGCGAAACTCTCTTGAACGGAATGCTCGCAAGACTTCTTGAGAGCGGCCTCCAAGCACGTTTTGGCGATGCCCCTTTTTACCAACTTAGAGTGAGCCGACTCAAACGGTAGTATCGCTTTCTTGGATCTCGGCTCATACGCCCAACATATGTGGTCTTCTAAAAAATTTAGTTTAATGTCTAAAAATTGTAACTTCCCCTCAGTAGGTGTCTCAAAGGTAAAAGTCAAACCGTCCGCGCAAGCACTGAAGATACGCATAATCGCAGATACAGCATCTGCCAAGGATGCCTCAGGTGCCTCACTAAAAATAAGAAAATCATCTACGTATCGAAAAATCCTGTTTTTCCCATCGCATCTTAGCTTCTCTAGGATGGCGTTGACGCAACTGCTTAAAAAAATGTCACACAGAACCGGCGCCACACGCGACCCAATGCAGATGCCCATCTTCTGAACATACAAGTCCCCTTCAAACAAAACATACGTGTGCGTAAGATAAAAAGGAAGAAGGTCAAGAAAGCTGTTAACGCTAACGCCACTGGAGGAACAAAACGTCACCTCTGTTTTTTTCGATACATTTCCTAACCGCACAAAAGAGTGGCTCATGCGGTACAGAATAAAAAAGATCTTCAGCATCCACCGAAAAGGCACTTTGAAATCCCCGCGCTCCTTCCTCCAAAAATTCAATAACACTCTCCGAGTTTCGCACAAAAAAAGGATCGTACAGCTTCAATGTTGAACCCTTTTAGAGCGATTGTAACGGAAAGGGGCTCCTGGCAGGTCCACTTGTCTAGCTTCCTCAGTAAGCACTTGTCAACATTGAAGCTGTACGATCCTTTTTTGGTGCGAAACTCGGAGAGTGTTATTGAATTTTTGGAGGAAGAAGCGCGGGGATTTCAAAGTGCCTTTTCGGTGGATGCTTAAGATCTTTTTTATTCTGTACCGCATGAGCCACTCTTTTGTGCGGTTAGGAAATGTATCGAAAAAAACAGAGAGGTGACGTTTTGTTCCTCCAGTGGCGTTAGCGTTGACAGTTTTCTTGAACTTCTTTCTTTTTATCTTACGCACACGTATGTTTCGTTTGAAGGGGACTTGTATGTTCAGAAGAAGGGCATCTGCATTGGGTCGCGTGTGGCGCCGGTTCTGTGTGACATTTTTTTAAGCAGTTGCGACAACGCCATCCTAGAGAAGCTAAGATGCGATGGCAAGAACAGGATTTTTAGATACGTAGATGATTTTCTTATTTTTAGTGAGGCACCTGAGGCATCCTTGGCAGATGCTGTATCTGCGATTATGCGTATCTTCGGTGCTTGCGCGGACGGTTTGACTTTTACCTTTGAGACACCTACTGAGGGGAAGTTACAATTTTTAGACATTAAACTAAGTTTTTTAGAAGACCACATATGTTGGGCGTATGAGCCGAGATCCAAGAAAGCGATACTACCATTTGAGTCGGCTCACTCTAAGTTGGTAAAAAGGGGCATCGCCAAAACGTGCTTGGAGGCCGCACTCAAGAAGTCTTGCGAGCATTCCGTTCAGGAGAGTTTCGCGCGACAGATCACAAAACTGCAAGAGGCCGGCTTTCCGCAAAGGTGCTTAACTGAGGCTGCTGAAGGCCTGGTAAAAAAATAAAAGGAACAGGTAAACCCGCCCTCGCGAGACCCAATATGAGGCCAGCGGTTATTCCATACCTACACTTAAGGCTGAACTCCATGGAGCGAATTATGTGACGAATAACTGGCGAACGCCGACCGACGGCACGCTCGTTTTGCGCGCGAGGTAGCAGCCACTGTGTTGATTCCACGCGCAGAGCAAAAGCCGCCGGCCAAACTTTGTCGGTTATTCGCAGCATATTCGTCCCATAGAGTTCAGCCTTTAGTGTCACATAATTTAAAGAAGGTGGCCCAGCGTTTCAACGTACCTGTGGTTTTCTCAGCGCCCAATCGGATGGTCCGACTCTGCCAGAAAATCAATTGTCCCAATCAACAGACTGATCTTTGCAGCAAAAAGCACAAAACAAACTTTGCCGAGTGTGCCTCAGGAGTTGTATACGAAATCCCCCTGTCATGCGGCGCCGTGAACATTGGCCAGACGGTCAGATGCGTGAATGACGGCGCCCGCGAGCATACGGCTGCCACGCGAGCTAGCCCGTCTGGCCATCTGGCCATTCATTGTAATAGATGCCCGTGTTCGCCGGTGCTACATGACATTAGGATTTTGGCTCGTTATCGCGACCGCACAAGCAGAGAGGTGCACGAAGCGTATGCAATTAGGGATAAGGGCGTTGAGTGCATAAGTGAAGCGTCACTCGCCCTGTCAAAGAGTGAGTTTGAATATTTGAGAGATGCATTGCAAGGGACACGCTCATGACTAACAGGGTTCTGGGGCCTATAAATGCATGTACTTTTCAAAAATAAACAGTTGCGAGTGCGCCTTGTGTCGTTCCACTTCTTCGTCCTTGTCTTATTCGGCGCTTTTATTTAAAGAACCC